>JAYMTF010003727.1:0-14568 GCA_036897485.1 Pelargonium nanum | reverse complement strand
TAATTTTGGTTAACAAAAGTTCAAGGACTAAATTGGGTCAAAACACCAAAGTTCGGGACCAAATTGGATCTTTTACCATTTAGTTATTAAGTTTGATTTTTCTTACATATGAGAGCGCGATAAATACAAATATAAGAAAATAAATCAAAGCTCTACTATTGCTCACCTTTTCTAACACTCTTTTATCATGCTCATCATCATGTTTTAGGATGTCAGATACATGGTCGATCAATTCATTTTGAGAAAAAAAAAATGTGGGACACATAAGGTGTTGGACATGTGTCCAACTTAACAAAATTATTAAAAAATTGAGGCATGTAAAATCAAGTTTCCGAAGAGTGTCCGTGTGTAGGATATGTGTGCGCGCATCATAGGGAACAAATATCAACTCTTCATTTTAAGCTCTTGATTGTCTTAGATTCCGTTTTGTACTCATTCGACTCTTCGTGAACTTTTCATCTACTTGACTCATGATATAGCCTTCGATTATCAGAGGAGAGCATTTTGTTTCTATGATGTTTCTCATTTCATTAATTGCATCAAATGATTGAAGAAATGGGATATGTGAAAGAGGTCCGTTCTTTTCCATCGCTTTCACATTTATGAAAACAAAATTGTGAAAATCATGTTGGGTCACTGTTGTGTCTTTTCTGTGTAAGTAGCTCTTAGTGAGAAGCTTTTAACAGCAGGTCCTTGGATCGATGAAATGCTGGTACAGGATCTGTGAAGCCCTCAACAAGGAGGAAGAGTAATTTGAAGACGAAACCTCTGCCACCTTCCAAGAGGTTACGACTTGAGGCACAGAGAGTTCTGAAGGAGAGAGTTCAGGACATTGCGGATAAGAAGGGGATCAAATTGAGGTTCTGCAATCTGAAGGAGTGCGAGAATCACATACACTCTCTCGATAGCCCGTGTGCCAACATAAGAATGGAGATCGGGTGGCCACCAGGCGTACCGTTTGTTCATCCTCATGATCTACCAAATAAAGCAAAGATCGGTTTTCTGGAGGCATATGAACCTGGCTGGACAGCAACTCATGATATGGAGTTAAGTCTAACTGAACCAGGACTAGCCGGTCAACACTCAGCTAACTGTAACTGTAAGTCTCCTTGCATTTTCCGATTCTACATTCTTGATTATTTATTATGCATGACTCATACATGCAATGCGCTTCTGTATAACAATATGAGCTCATGTACTGAGTTTCAAGCTTCGCCAGAATGACGTGTGTACTTTTTTTAGAGAGATGAATATGCAGAGGCAGCAGAGCATTACCGTGAGGTAGAGCTAGCAATTTGGATCCGAAGCCGCGGGTACCCAAAACCTGATCCATATTTTTGCTGGTTTGGGTTGCGTAAAATAGTCCTGATCGATTTACGAGTCGGGTTGAGCAGCCACATGAGCTCACACATTTTACATGCAAAATCCAAACTTTGATCTGAAACCCACAATCGGTAGCCCTTTTGGGTCGGGTCTTTCCAACTCAAACCCAAAAAATCCAACCTGAACCCGATTCAAAACCCAAATTGCAAGCTCTACCACAAGGATTTGGGGTTATGCATGTATGAGCAATTGAAGCTTGCCATTTCACCAAATGTAAACAATAGAAAATATTCTCTTTAAATGACCCAAATACTATAGTGTTTCTCGATAGACCTTTTCTTTGGGGTATAATTTGGGAATCTTATGTCTTAAGGTTCAACTACAACTTTGTTGTTGAAGCATTTATAGAAGACTTGCTGCTATTAACAGGTTGTGAATACTTTCTTATTTGTGCAGGAATCAATCCTCGTAGTTTCAAAATCCTCGATCATCCTGTGACTCCTTGGCATTTTTGCTAGAGATGGTTTCAGTTTCAGCTGTTACCATATTAAGATTATAATGGCAACTGGACCTGTGAATCTGTGATTTTGACTGCTCTGCTGCGTTGGGAACACAAATTTGACACGAGGTGAAGAATCATTACACTAAATCGGTAACTAGCTGATTGCTCGAGCTATTTTCATGTTCATCCTTCACCTTGAGCATTACTCTGATGGTATCAGACATTCAGGGAAGAGATGTTAACAAGTATCGTCTGGCTTCAAAGACTGGCGCGAAACATGACTGAAATGTGCAATGCAGCTTTATGCAGTGCTATTATTCGAAGGTTCGAGGAATGCTTCTGAGAAAGAGGCAAGATTCTTTGTACAAATGCACTTAAGTATATCTCTATCGTATAACTTAGACATTTATGCATCTTTTGTGGGATTTTTGTGTACCATATGATTCAAAAAAATTGTATGATATTTATTATTCATTTCTCTTATCATACATGTTAATTACTTAACACAAGATTTCATATTTGTAAATTGTCATGGAATGATGTTTTGGGATTCTTCTGATTTGTTAACTGTCATGGATTGATGTTTGTGTTCATGACAGGATTTGAAGTCCTATTAAAGAAATAGGTATATCCGTCAAGATATGATATACAATAGAGGTGGTAATTTAGACTTTAGGCCGGGTTGCAAATACATAACTCGACCCAAAAGAGGCTCGAGTTGCGGGTTGAATTCGGGTTTATTTGTAAATTTTGTGGCTTCTTGTGTGTTTGTCCGACTCAGCCTACAATTTCTTTAAGATGAACCTGAGCTGAAAATTGGCCACAATCCAAACGTAAAAAGTGAATATACCATTCGCGATTCTCATTCATGAAAAAATTATAATCTAAACGTTACTTAAATCGATTCGTCTCGAATTGAACAAATTGAATTTGATCAACATAAATACACAAGCTATACTATTCCAGGTAGAGTAATAATTTTCCCTATCCAATATGATGCAAAATTTAAGAAATGGATCATTCTCCACACAAAAAAACTAGCCCTAACTTGTGCTTGCAGTCCTGCACCAGCAATCATCAATAGAAGATACTAAGCTGTTGAGAAACCATAACGGACATAAGATTAAGTTGCTCTGCAAATACTAAACACGTCAAGCAAACCGAATCATGCAGAGATAATTCAATTTGACAGTCAAAATCCTTTTTCATCTTTGAAATGGTGGTTGATTTTCAAATGGAAGTTCGATGGATGGTGCGTTGGCGTAGAACTCATCCAAGTTGTAGTACACTCTCTCTTTGGGCATGAATATGTGGATGACTACATCATCTGGAAAATCAAGACACAAATCAACAATTCTTGAGTAGAGAAATGATCGTGTAAAACTAACCAATCCTATCAAGCTTGGTGTTGAGTTGTAAGTTGATATCAACATCAGGCAACCTTCGCTTGTAAACATGAAGTGCTTTGTATACACAACCTTAAAGCAATGACAATGTGAAAGGGCGGCTCAGTACACAAGACTCCCACCATTGTGGGTGTCTAGGGGAGATCATTTGTATACATAGCCTTACGGGTGGCTCAGTGCTCGAGACTCCCGCCATTGTGGGTCTGGGGAAGGTCATTTATATACACGGCCTTACCTTTGCTTTTGACAACCTCTACCTACCAAGTTTTAAGACAATTGTATTCCTTAGGACTTGAACTCGAGACTCAAGTTAAGCTAAAACAACCTCTACCAGTTGATCCACACGCTTGGTGGTGCTATTTCCTTGACTTGAACCCGTGCCTTCAAGGTCACAAGGCCACGACTATGTCCAAATTCAAATTAGGTACATTAACATTCTATTTTCTATCCCACTCAACGAGGCACTTGATTTTCAAGATAACTTACCAAAATCCAAAAAGTACCACGAGTTGGGCTTTACATCACCCAAAGCAAACTTTCCATACTTCTCCTCAGCTAGATCCCTCATTTTTTTCCTAATATTCGAAAGAGAAGAGGCATTTCAAGCAATTTCAAAAAAAAATCTATGTCAAAGATTCATAGTTAAGCACTGCCAAAAATTAAGCTATCTAAATCAAACGTAAAATGTTTATAAAGTCATACCCGATTGCATCAATCTGAGCGTGAGAAAATGCTGTGCCTATAACAAAAAACCGAGTCCAAGTGACAAGAGGCTTTACAAAAAGGAGCTTCAAGTCAGCAGCTTTCACATCACTAGCTATCCTGGCCATATCCATAGCAACTACAGAAATGCAACAACAATTCAATAAGCACAAAAAATGTGACTTCGAAGATTTTGTTCTCAAGTAAAATCAGAATCTTGAAAATATGGATGACACGTTAACTCCAAATCTTAGGCATTTGAAAATGCAAAACCTTAGCCTAAAAATTAGAACATTAAAGAAAGTGCGAGGATTTGAGACATGAATCTTGCAGGATGGACTTACACGCTAAGTTTTTAGCATCATCATCAACCTCTGCACTAGGAGGCTTATGGTCATTACTCCTGAAAACCACCTTTCCATATTTTTTAAACAGGTCATCATCGAACATTTCATCGTTATCATCACTAACTTCCTGTAAAATATGTCTCATATTAAGCATTGTTTTGCATCTCTTCAGCTTGAAAATACATCACATAGAAGGAAGCAAAAGAAATGATTTATAATCAAACCCAAAAAAGGGACTCATAAAGGAAATGTAGAACCCTTAGAACTAAGATTGAATTAACAAAACAAACATGAAGCATCATTACATGCTTAAAAGAACACTCATAAAAGAGATAACATTTCCAAGTGCTTAACCAAGATCGATAGATACCCTTTGGTCAAATCATAACTTGAACTACAAGATAGGCATAGCTCACATATCACATAGTCAAGCAATGAAAATAGGAGGCTCCAAACAAAGGGCTATGGGCTCTCATCATGATTAAGTCACAAGCTCTAAACATAAGCTTTAAAACTCAAGAAACCCTAAAATGCAATCTAACTTGCTAACAATCCAAAAAATTTGCTTCTATGACCCGTTGTTTTAGAGATCCAATAGTTTCTCGGTCTGATTCAATGCATAGGAAAAATCCAGTGTTTGAACAAGTAGCACAGAGCGCAGAACACATTCATTTCTCCAACAATTGAATGCTTTTCGAACCAATCAAAATTTGAAAACCAACATTCTAATCTGCACTCTGCAACCAAACTACAAGATACACATCGGCCACATGTCTTCTTCAATATTAATCCATTCTCAAAACTTTCTTCCACAACCTGTTGGTTTAGAGATCCAACAGCTTTATGGTCCGCTTCAATGCATAGGAAAAACGAAATGTTTGAGCAAGTTACACACATTCATCTCCAACAATGAAATGCTTTCCAAACCAGTAAAAAATTGATAACCAACATTCATAGTTCATGAAGGCATCACCAACCTATATAAATTACCTAAACATTTACCAACAAAAATAGATTGCACGAAATAACAAAACCAATCCTCAATCATGACACATTGACTCAAAGAAACCATTTTTCTCTTCTTCACAACTCATTCTCAACTAGAATACAACTATATTCTAACATGAGCAGTGCTCTTAACCTACAAAGAATCATCAGTTCCCCAGAAATTAAACACAACCATAAATGTTACTAACTATTTTTTTCTTCCATGTAACTAAAGCACAAACTTAAGGTTTAAATGAAAATAAAAAAAACTCATCTTTCTCACATTTTTCTCATCAGAACTTCAGAGATAGCCACAAGCCAACACATAATCTTAAAAAACTCATGATAAGTTACCATTAACCTTAAACTGAGCCCCAATTTCATATTCCTAAACAATAAAACAACACCAAGCAGAGCATGTAAATTCAATGAAAAAAAAAAAACAGAAACACAGTACCGGGAAAAAGCCGTCTTGGGCCTTCTTTGCAAAAGCCGAATGCGAAGGCGAGCCTCTTGGCCTGAAACTGAAGAGACTGTTTCTGGGACACTTCTGGTGGAGCTGTTGATGCTCGTTGAGGCATAACCAGCTCAAAACCTTTCTGGGTCTTGGAGAGAACTTGGGAACAAGGCGACCCAGTTGCACAGTTTCGCCGGCGAACAAGGCTCCACCGGCTGCTGGTGGCATCATAGACACTGTCATTGCTGTTTTTCGGCGTTTGTGTTGGGGTGAGCGAGATAAAGATTAGATTTTTAGATTTTTGGAAGCAACCCAAGTTATGGGTATGGGTCACATGCTTGAAAAAAACCGACCCGGTTAAATTTGTATTATTTAAACTAAATTTTTCCTTTATTATATTGCCATACCCATCAGTTCCTCCAACATTGGAGCATAACTCCCAAAATCACTCCATCTTCTTCACCTTCCTCTATAAACAGATAAAAGAAGAAAAAAAATGTAATTTTTAGAGCTCTCAAAACCAGAAGTGCTTCACTACCATCCAACACAGCCACTAAAATTAACCAGACCAGCCATAACCTTCGACGAATCCGAGATCAGTCTGTTAGCGCCGGCGGCGGATGGAATCACCGAACCAGGTAAATGCTTTATTGGTCGCGAAGCCATATTTTGGTCTTAGTGTCTGCACTATTTTTACAGAGCCAAAATTTAGAAAATAGTTGGAGTAAAATGTTTGGACAAGGTGTTGTGAAATGAGAAATAAGGTTGAACTTAGTTTTGTGCAAGAGAGAGTGTGTGAATTATTTACTATTAATCTATGAGACATTCTTCATTAATTTCTTGGTCAACCATAAATTGTTGGATTGTTCTTTTCTAATTCAGATATCATATGTAGGAGGGAAATCTCTCCCCAATTTTTAACATTACCTCTTAGTTGTCCTGCAAAAAGTTGACTTTGTGGCTTAATTATTGTCTACCTACAGGGGAAATTTGAGTTGTATTAGAGATCATAATTAGCAAGAAAAAAACAAAACAAAACAAAATAGATATACATGAGCAAGCTCTTAAGCCAAATCAAGCTCTATCATAGTAGTGATAATCAAGCTTTTAAGGCCAAGCAAGAAAGTGTTTCCAAGGTAAGTAATTTCAATTATTTGTTTTTCTCTTGTAATGAATTCTGCTTAGTGTTTATCTAATTAAAATATGTTGCACTTAATTAACAGAGAAGACATGGAAGCAAGCTCAATCTATGCTAAGACAATAGTTCCTGTAGCTCTGGATGATAGTAACTATGAAATTTGGAGTAGTTGCATGGAAGGCTATCTATTGAGTCAAGATCTTTGGGATGTTGTTATTGAAGAAGAACCAGAACCAGCTCAAGAAAATGACCTATCATCTTCTGATTCATCAAAGAGCAATAGGAGAAAAAGGAATAACATAAAGAGGTGGAGAAAAAAGAATGCAACAGCATTGCATGCCATTAGAATGTCTTGTGGCCCAAACTTTCTTTCAAAGTTGCTTGAGTGAAATCAGTCCAGGAAGCTTGGGATCTCTTGGCTACTTCTGCAGGATCAAAAAATGGAGTTGTCGATGAGACGAAGGCTGTAGTAGAGGATGATTCGACAAAGGATGATATTGGTGGGTACGCTAACACATACTTTATATTATTGTTGTCGATGCATGCACACATACACAAGCACATAAATAACTAATGTTCGATCTATTAGTACTTACTCAAATTAGAATGAGTATTTTTATTTACTACGAATATCAAGACTATTTGTTTTGATAAAAATAAGTTAGAACTTCTGCAGGCTTATAGGGTATTGGTATTAAAAAAAATTCATTTTAAAGGAAGCACTTAAGTGCACAAACGCCATGTGTAAGCATGTGGGTGGTTGATTGTGAGTTTGAGTTAATCAATTTTAGGATCTGCTGCGCACTTAGATTTTTCCTACTTTTAATATCGAAGTTGTTTTGGATATACACATTGCGTTTTGTGAGTAGAAGCCTCCATCCTCTATTTTTCATATAGGCAATACTCTCACCTCCAAGCAATGACGGAGCTAGGGGTGGGCCGTAGTAGGCAATGGCCTACCTTAGCTATCAAAATAACATATTAAATAATTGTTAAAAGTATATTATTGCTTGATTTTAGTGGTGAACGGCTTTTGACACAGTTGAGCCATGACCCCTCCATCTTCCCAAGGCTCGAAAAACCTTATAGAATGTAACAAACAAACCTTATTCTCTTGTTGTGGGTTGAGCTTTTTTGTTGTCCTCTCGTTCGTAATAAATCTTGATTCTATCTATAAGATTTGGTTTTAAGTGTGACCGTTTGAGTAACAGTTGTATCTGATTACCGGTACATGTGCTTTATATAGTTTATAACTAATTTAAACAAAAAATTCATGACTTATTTTATTGTTTCCATAGACTATTTTCCATTATTCAAAGCTGTGAAAGATTTGGAGTGGAGAAATATGGAAAAGTTCTCCGATTGCCACCCTCAATCCATGACTGCAACAGTGTTTTCCGAAGGCGGTACAGCTCTTCATTATTTAGTAAAATATGCATTACAAAAAAATGCAGTTTTGTTGGTGAATCGGATGGTAGCAAATGATTTGGAAATACTAGACGGATATGGTTACACACCTCTTGGTATTGGAGCAAGCAAGTGGTATCCGGGAGTTTTGCCCTTGTTAGAGCTCATGATTTAATAAAACCCGAACTTGCCCAACATTGGAATACCAGCAAGACTTCCGGTTACAGTAGCTGCTTGGAACGGCTTCAGGGACACAACTCGTTTTCTCTATAGTGTCACTGATAAGCGTATCTTAGACCCAGAATACGGTATATATGGTGTCACACTTCTTATTTGTTGCATTGAGAGCAAGATATTTGGTAAGATATCAATTTTATTTTAACATTTGAGCTGACAAATTTTTGAGCAAAACATGTGTAAACAAATTCCTACATTTATCGTTGTTTGTGCAATAGATATTGCAACGGATCTTGTACACGAATTCCCTACAATTCTTCAGCAAGATGATTTTGAGATATATCCGATACCTACTTTTGCTAAAACATTTTGTTCTTGGACGAGTGAAAGTGGGCGCAAGAAATTAAGTAAGTACTATCCTAATCCCTCTCCCCAAATAAAGCTATAATGTTATAGAAGTAAAAACTTATCGCATCTCATTTGTTTGGCTTAGTCAATTGAAGCATTGGTGGTCAAATTTTGGAGAATCCATAATGCGATGTGCGCAACATCCACTAGGTTCGTCTTTCTCTATCTTTATCATTTTTCCATGATCGCCAGTTAATTAATTTTTTATAATTAAAATGCTTAATTCGTCATCACGCGTTGCTCTATGGATCAAGAATGCTTGTGACTTGTAAATTTCTCTTATGATTTTTTACTGAACTCATGGGGCTTTTGATCAATGTGATATTGGAAGAAAGTTAGCATATGAGTATTTAATTATGCTTTTAAAGTTGTATGCTTGTGGCTTTTGATCAATGTGATATTGGAAGAAAGTTATCTAGGGTTTCCTTATACTCATTTTTTCAATGTTTCCATTTCCATCAACACTAGAAAATTATGGTATAAAGAATATTGAAAAATGAAATGAACTTTTAATTGAATAGGTGTGTTTTATTTTAAGATAAGCACCAATAGATCTTAGCATGCTAAAATAAAATTGTGGATAAAGATATTATCAAGTCATATACTGAATCACTGATGCTAAAATCAAATACTGTGTGAAACAAGCACAGACATCTCATAGTGAAGGCATGCCATTATTATAATAAATTCATGAACTTACCCAAAATGAAAAAATAGGGAGATCATACAGCAAAAGAAGGAATTTTCTTTATTATTTTCCATTTATGATTGAAATAGTAAGTAATTTTTTATATACACACAATCAACTGTTTAATAGTCTAAATCAGCTGGAAAATCAAGTTAAAGGAATATTGATCATACCTAACTTCAGCCAGTAATGTTAGTTACTTAGTTTCTTCTGTTTCACCCTTTCCAATGTTTTTTTTAACACCACCACTTCTCCTGTTAGATGTTAAACCAGATAAATAGTATATCCATCTATATCCCATCTCAAGACTAACTATTATTCTTGAACAACAGAGCAACAGGCAGGGGATTCCCAGGGAAAGAAAAAAGATTAAGAAGCAAGAACTGGATAGAACATTGAAATAGAACAACCAATTGAGAATAGAAAGTTCCCACCACAAAGATGCAAACAACTTGACTGATCTAAAGTAATATTTTAAATTTCAATTATTGTGTTTGTTTAATTTTTTCAGAAGAGCATATTTGGATTAAAACATACCCGTTTTCCTCAAATGACCTGAATAATTCCAAATTTTAAGAAATTGAAATAGCACATCTACCATGTCATATCAAATCCTTAAAGTTTGGAATTACTTAACTTATGAAAAAGTGATCCGTAACTATGTTAATTAAGTTAAAAAACTATATTATATGAACGTCGCCTAAAGAGTTTGAACATGCAAAGCTGGACCTGATATCAGATCAAGTATACGTGAAGGCAGAAGCAAAACGTAATATGTTATTATTCTGTTGGCCAACATTGAGCTTGCTTATAATTAGTTAATTAATACTCTAATAGAGCTTGTTTTGGCTTATGAGCTTGATCCATGTGTATATATTTTATTTTATTTTCTTGCTAATTAACTCTAATACAACTCACATTGAAGCTAGCTAGGTAGACAATAATTTAGCCATAAGTCAACAATTAATACATAATCAAAGTTATCATGGACAGCTGATGTATATATCAAAAAGTATTTGATTGACTAATCATATATTGACAACTAAGAAACAGTGTTAAAAAGATTTGGAAATCCCTTCTACATCTGAGATATAGATTACTTGGCCCAAGATATATAAATAATTAAGCAAAGAAATTAATAAAGAACAATCCAGCATTAATTAATAATGACTCATAGAAATTGATAGAGATTTTATTTAATTAAGCTAACTAACTCGTGTACCAATGGAATAAAGTAATTACGCCCACCACAAAAGAATATAAAAAAATGAAAAAAAAATGTGTAAAATGTTGACAGTTATGAACAAGAGTGAATCCTGTGTATTTGTTTCTGTATTTCTTGTTATCAATTTACTGAGAGTATTGTCTCTTTTATGGGCCAAAAGAAGGACGAAGTAAATACAATAATTGGGGTTCACATAAATTAAGTGGTTGGGAGTTTGGAAGAAGTTTCCTAGCAAATGTGAAAGAGGATTGGATAGTGATGCAATGATTTAATTTTAACATAAAATAGTTCTTATATTAATAATTGTTGTCTTTAGTTTATTATAAAAAAAACGTGAATAGCACACCACACAAGAGTTGGACCCATATCCTCATTCACTCTTATCAAATTCAACTGTTTAAGTTTGTGTTTCATATCCGTTTCTTGAAAATGATGATTTTTTTAGGTACACATCTGGCTTCTTACACACTTGGTTAATTTGACTGCTTCTAGCTATTCGTTTCATCCACCGGTTAAGAGTGTGTACGCAAAAGTAGTTGACTTTATTCTTAAGGAGATAATTGTTAAATTTCAATAACGGGCTACATATAATAGATTTGACTTCCACTACGAAAAAGTTAACCTTATTAGTAAGGTTTCTCTTGTATCATTATATGCAGCCTCTTCATCTCATATTTATCCGATATAGAATATTATTACTCATTTCAACAAGAACTGTCACTCTACTTATGACCTAGTCATCTGGTAGGCAACAATTATAAAGGATCAAGAGTAGTGAAAAATTAAGTAAATTAGTATGAGAGTTTAAAAGTATAGGATCAAGTTCTGAAGCCAGGTCAAGTCAACTACTACATCTGCCCTAAAAAATAATTGATTTGCATAGCTCCTTTGGCCTCTGTATTTAAAGCATTCAGATTTTGGATTCTTGATTCTTAAATCTAAAGAAGCAAGTGATTTCTCTGCAGGGCGTAATTTCCATTTGCTCGAGTCTTAATCAGTGCTAATCCGCAAGATTACGAAGCTACTCTCTCGGATCATTGATCTTTCCTTCCATTTATAAGTAAGTAACTACTTTCATTTAGTTTACATATGTTTTAAAATCCAGTTAATTAGTTAATTGGTGTATGTTTATCTAATTAATGTATAATTTTACAGAGTTAACATGGAAGCAATTGCAGTTTCTAGCAACACAATAGTTCCTCGAGCTCTTGATGGTAGTAACTATGAAATTTGGAGTAGTTGCATGGAAGATTATCTATCGGGTCAAGGTCTTTGGAAGGTTATTATTGAAGCTGAGCCTCAAGTAGAAGCAGGTGATTTAGAGACTTGGAGAGAAAAAAACTCCATGGCATTGCACGCCATTAAAGTGTCTTGCGGCCCAAATGTTATATCCAAAGTTGTTAAACTCAAATCAGCCAAGGAAGCTTGGGATCTATTGGCTGCTGCTGCCGCTGCCGACGTCGCTTTTGCTGCTGCTGCCGCCACTGACGCTGCCGCTGCTGACGCCGCCGCTGCTGACGCCGCCTTTGCTGCTGCCGCTGCTGTTACTGCTGCAGAGGAGGTCATTGGTGTGTACTATAATACAACTTTAATATTGTTATATATTGCCAATACATTCACACAGATCTATACATACTATAAAAGCGTTGAGTTGTTGGGTTGTGGGTTAATAATTTGGGCTGTTTGGGTTAATGGGTTGTTCGGTTAATGAAATATAAACTCAAAAATTTAAAATTTGTCAAATGAAATTTCTTAAACTTTGAAGTTTCTGGCAAAATTTTGGAGTTTTCAACGAGATTTTGAAGTTTCCGTCGAGAGTTTGAAGTTTTCGGCGTGAGTTTGAAGTTTTCGGTGAGAGTTTGAGGATTCCAGCTAATGTTTGATGATTCGGACGAGTGTTTAATGAAGAAGAAGAGTAAAGCGAAGGGTATTTTTAGAATTTTTTTTTAAAAAAAACACATGTTCTAATTATTGACATATTCCGTAAAATGTAACTTACGGAATGAAAATTGGGTAGTTTAGGATATCCAAAAGCTAGAGTCAAAAGTTCATGGTATCCAGGGTTAAAAGATGTAATGTACATGATAGGTACGTGTAATTTACCCTTAAAATCTGTTTTTAAATATATATTTTTATTGCCGTATATATAGTTTATAAATTATTTAAACGATAAACTGATTCATCATTTATATTTTGATTGTGCAAATAGACTATGGTCCATTCACCAAAGCTGTGATGGATGAGAATTGGGAGAGTATGGAGAAGTTCATTGATCGTCACCCTCATGCAGTCGCTGCAAAAGTGTTCGGTAGTGACGATGCAGTTCTTCATAGTTTATTACATGTGGGACATGATAAACCTGCGGCTTTGTTGTTGGATCGAATGACATTAGATGATATGGAAACACAAGACATATTTGGTAACACAGCTTTAGGTGTTGGAGCACAAAAGATGTATCCTGGTCGGTTACAGACACTAGAGCTCATGGTCTCAAAACATCCCAACTTGCCTAACATCGGCGCACCATTAAGACTTCCGGTTACAGTAGCTGCTTGGAACGGCTTCGAAGAGACCACTCGCTACTTTTATAGCGTAACCGATAAGAATATCTTCAATCCAGAATATGGTACACATGGTGTCGAACTTCTTATTAATTGTATTGAAAGCAAGATATTTGGTAAGATTATATCATCCCAATTATTACAACAAAGTTTAGTTATTTTGGTTTTTAATGCATTGCCTCTAATCAACCGTTACATGTATATATATATGTGCACACAATAGATGTCGCATCCAAGCTGGTAGAGGAATTCCCCGACAATCTTTGGAAATTAAATTATAAGGGGAATTACCCAACACGGGCATTGGCAACAACATTTTCAGGTTTGTTCTCGGATGAAAACTTGCAAAAGAAATCAGGTAATTAAGTTTTATCCTAACCCGTCCCACTTTGAAAAAGAAATTATATATATAGAATAAAGACTTATTACTTCTCTTTTGTTTGGCTTAGGTCGATTGAATTTTGGAGAGTACATGCTGAATTGTGTGCACCATTTACTAGGTTCTCATTCTCAATTTAAACAAATTACATTTACTCTCTTCAAATTAATTACTTGAGATGCTTAATTCCTCCCTTACTCTTTGGATCAGGCCGAGACAACAAAATTTCTAATGACGATGAGTTGATCCGTGATCAAGCTCGTGCTTTTCTCCATTTAGTTTGTGCCCACGTGTCAACTGTCAATACGGATTTGTTGTATAAGACTGTTTCTAGTGCAATGATTGAAGCAACAAAGCATGGAAATTTTGAGTTCATTAATGAGATGCTTAGCGCTCGTCCCAATCTTATTACTGCGTATGTGGGCGATGATGGCATATTTGTTTATGCAATTAAGAACCGCAGACACAAAATATTCAGTCTTATATATCCGGCTATGGAACAAAGAGATGCATTGCTAGCCAATCCCAAAGAAGGTGATGATACTCCACTGCACTTTGCGGCAATGTTGGCACCTCCTCATATACTTGATCGCACATCTGGTCCAGCATTACAAGTTCAAACAGAACTCCAATGGTTCAAGGTAGTTATATATTTATAACTCCCATTTTAGGACAAAGTCACTTGAAAATGTTGACATTTATTTGGGAATCGATGCAATATACTTATTTTTTAGAGTTATTAATACATGAAACCATTGCAGGAGGTGTGGAATGTAGTCGGCCCCCGAGATAGAGAAAGATTGAACAATGACAACTTAACACCTCGTCAATTGTTCACTATAAGTCATCAAAAGTTGATAG
>JAYMTF010003726.1:0-14571 GCA_036897485.1 Pelargonium nanum | reverse complement strand
AGGACTTGTGGTAGGTGATTACAAATACCCTTATTTGTCCTACTAATTGTCCAGAAATCTAACATGTAACCATAATGAAATCTGGCTGTCGAATCATCAATATTTTACAACACAGAGTATAGTGTCGTTTTCTGTTGTAAGCTCTTGCTATAATTTATCCTGTCATACTGGATCTTTATAATGACTGGACAGTTTTAGAACCTTGGTTTTTGAAGAGAATATGGTGATTTTTTTTTACTCTTACACTTAATTTAGGTCTTTTTATGCTTTAGATATAACTCACTCTGTTGATCCAACTGTAGTTGACTTCTACCTGCATCTTTTGTTATGTATACAGTCAATAGGCTTTGGATTTCATGGTAGCCGTGCCCTGTAAATACTAAAACAAAGTTTCAAATGTAAATGGTTGTTTGGTACTATATCCCAATCTAGATTGTCTTACTTGTATACTTTTCCATTATAGGTTCAACCGTGTGTTGGTATTTGGAGTGATAAATGCTCTTCAAAATATGGAAGACGACGGCCATTTATTCTTGCAGGAACCCTCATGATCTCTGTTTCTGTAAGCATTGATGTTCTCATATTAATTGTTTAAATCAGTTTATATTTGCTTCACATTGTTTTTTTGCTAAACTCTGTTTTATATTTTAGGTGATAATAATTGGATTCTCTGCGGACATAGGGTATTTGTTAGGAGATACAAAGGAAGATTGCAGGTTACTGCTATCTTCTTGGTTCTTTGTTTTTTGTTTTAAGTATCATGATTTATGATTAAATAACATCTGTACTTTATGCAGAACATTCAAAGGCACTCGAACAAGGGCAGCCTTCGTCTTTGTTATTGGGTTTTGGTTGCTGGATCTTGCTAACAATACAGTTCAGGTGAGTGAAAGTTACGGATTTGTTAGTGTCCATCCATGCTACATGAAGACTTATATCATTAGCAGTTGTCTTAAAATGAAACTTTTGTCATTTGCAGGGACCAGCACGTGCTCTTCTGGCTGATCTAGCAGGTGACTCGGTTTGATTTAATTTGTATATTGATTTTTATAATGTTTTCCATCCAGGCTATTCTATAATATGTATCCTATAAGATTTGAATGCTTATATTTTATCTTAGCAAGTTCTAGATAATGCATACTTTTCCATGCAAAATATCACAAAAAATGTATTGCAACTTTATCTTAGGTCCTGATCAACGGAACTCGGCAAATGCTATATTTTGCTCATGGATGGCCGTCGGAAACATTTTGGGCTTTTCAGCTGGTTCTAATGGAAATTGGCACAGGTAAAAATTGTGTGCAATTTTAGTAATAGTATGATGCTTCTTTACATTCCCGTTCTTACATGCTGCATGTTAAATTTTCTTTTATATATGCATTATATTGTATTAGATTCAATTGCATTTTGCATATGACATGGTCTGAAGAGGATATCATGATTCAGTTTTCTGCACATAGATTATGGGGCAATTGATTTGTTTGACAATCTATTAGAGCAGATGGTTTCCTTTCCTGACAAGTAAAGCTTGCTGTGAAGCCTGTGGAAATCTTAAAGCAGCATTTCTTATCGCAGTGGTGAGTTGTTATGGAAAGATGTCCTAGTGCATATTGAGTTGGTTTTGTGGTTTGATTATTTGTTCTGCTTGCATAAATATCTTGTATCTTAGTTTTTTTTTTTTAGTGTGTCTTGATTTGTGCCACTGTGACTTATTTTAATTTTATTAATATTTGGATGAAGAAACCAGCATTCTTTATATATATCCTAGTTTATAATGAAGATGTTTCAGCTTGAGATGCCCTTTTGCCTTAGGCCATCTTGTTCTTGCTTGTTTCAATACTACTAGCTATATAGACCATTCTGTTGTTGTAGGATCTTACATTCTTTGCATGAGGATGTTAGGATATGTCATTGTATTATATGATTTTCTTTTATATGCATTAATACGAATATGACAATGGTTACACAGTGGTTGATTGAGATATCTTATTGCAGTATGTTGCTAAAGCTTTTCTGCTGACTTCATTGCTTTATGCAATTACCAAATTCTGAAAACGCAACTTTGGTGTATGTGCAGCTCTTCTTGACTTTGTGTACACTTGTGACTCTATATTTTGCTGATGAGGTGCCCCTACAAGATGCAAATAAATCACAGCACCGTTTATTGGATTCTTTGCCCTTACTGGATGATCCTCCGCAAGATGGCAATGACCTTTCAAAATCAAAGCCTGACAACCCACTTGTTGTCGATAATGCCGGGAATAATATTCAGAGTAGATATGAAAAGGATAATGATATCAACTCAAACAATAAGGAGGACCAAAATGAGATTTATAATGATGGTCCTGGTGCAGTGCTTGTCAATTTGTTGACCAGTTTAAGACATTTGCCGCCTGCGATGCATTCAGTGCTTATTGTTATGGCTCTTTGTTGGGTAATTGATTCTGCAATGTTACGTCAGTTAGAATATTCATAAGCATGTTCATTATAGCATACATACATTTCATGTTTCACTTCAGGTTTCAATTTTGAGCTTTTACTTGAAAAATGTCTTATGTATGCTCTTGGCATATATACTTTCACATGCAGTTGTCCTGGTTTCCCTTCTTTCTTTTTGATACGGATTGGATGGGGAGAGAAGTGTATCATGGGGATCCAAAAGGGCGTTCTGATGAAGTAGATGCTTATAATCAAGGTGTAAGAGAAGGTGCATTTGGTTTGCTGTTGAATTCAGTAAGAACTCAGAATTATGTATCAGTGAATTGAAATTTTCCTAGCTCAATTTGATTTGCACATTTTTCATTCATTGAATCTATAGGTATACTTTGGAACTGATTTACTTAATTCTCGTGTTAGTAATCATATGATTTTGTTCTGTCTGCCTAATTTAGGTTGTTCTTGGAATTAGTTCTTTCCTTATTGAACCAATGTGTCAGAGGATGGGTGCCAGACTTGTATGGGCAATGAGCAATTTTGCAGTGTTTGCTTGCATGGCTGCCACTACTATCGTTAGTATAATATCGTCCAGTCACCATTCTGACTATGATCCTCCTGGAGTGTATGATCCAATCAAGATTGCTTCCTTGGTTATATTTTCAATTCTTGGCTTTCCTCTTGCTGTAAGTAGTACTAGTAGAGATCTTTCCATTCAGTTATGTGCTTCTGTGTGCATGCATTAATTGTTTGTTTTGCAGATTACATATAGCGTTCCCTTTTCTATAACTGCAGAACTGACTGCTGATTCGGGCGGTGGCCAAGGTTAGTGTAGCTTTTGCTTTTGTCTAGCATCTCTTTCCAGTTCGTATTTATATGGTGAGCATATAAGTATCACAATTTGTATGGTTATGCAGGATTGGCTATTGGAGTTTTGAATCTTGCAATTGTCGTCCCACAGGTAATTCAGTGCATTCTTTGCCAGTATCTCATTATTTTTCTAATATCAATATTCGAAGCCAACATTTGTTTCTTTTGTTGTGATGTTAGAACTAAAGCAATTTGTTTGAATGACATTTTATATCTGGGTAATTATTAACTAGTCTGGTTGATATTATTTTTATGCTTATTCATTCATTGATGACATTATGTGGTGATCATTATGTGCATATAGTCTTCAACAGTAAAGGTGTGAAACTATTCAACGTTTGGATTATATTTTGTTCAGGAATGGGAATCAAGAATGGGAATGGGAATGAGATTCTCATTCTTCGTGTTTGGATTATGACTTTTTGTGCATGAAAATGACTTTCGAATAAGAATCTCATTCCCATTTCTATTCCAATTTTTTTACTTCCAAACTCTACCTAATGAATACTAAAGGTTTTACTTTGTATTTTTTAAGTGTGCTCTCGAAGCCTAATTTTTCATTTTAGCCTTTTAGGGTTACTATTCGGACAATTATTCTGTTTTGTTGATATTGTTTAGATATCTTATTTACGAGGACTAGTCTATGTTTCCAATAATAGATACTGGGAATTTATTTATCCTTTACATATATGTTGGCCATATGGATTACCTATAAGCCTTCAACGGCATAAACTTATTGCATTTCCTCTTTGATGATCACAACACGGCCTTCTCTTTTGCCCGGTTTCACCTGCTTTTACTAACTTTTCCCACTCTAATCACATGCACATTGTCCTTTTTTAGATGATTATATCCCTCGGTGCGGGTCCATGGGATGCTTTATTTGGTGGAGGTAATGTACCTGCCTTCGTTTTGGCTTCCTTCGCCGCCCTAGCGGCTGGAGTCATTGCATGTCTCAAGCTGCCAGACCTCGCAAGTTCTTTCAAGTCATCTGGTTTTCACTTTGGCTAATGACTGATAGAGCATATCTGAAGGCGACATTTCTACCTTTCACATGCTCCTGAGCAAAGACGAGAAAATACTCACTTGACACGCTTTTCTGAAGAATGGTTCGGTCATTGTGCAGAGACGCAATATATCTCATATCGGCCATCAAACCATTCCTTCATTCTTTCATTTTTTGCCACCTTGTCGGCATTTGTACTGTACTCCACATGTACTATGTAGAGTGTAAATTGTCGATGATATAAATAGTATATACATAGAGCATAAAAATTATTGATTCCTCGGCTCATTCATGAAGAAAACCCATTATTGCTGAGAATTGTAATTGCTACGAAGATGTACGAGGTTCATATTATAACCAATCATAGTGTACAATGCAAGATGCTTGTCCTGTTCTTATGTTATTGTGATATGATATGAGATACTCTATTAATGCTTTGAAACTATACTTGTGTTGAGTTACATTATAGGCTTTGAGCAGTAGGTGGGATGTGCAATTCATTGGAGGGACCTAATGGCTTCTTGATAAGGTTTTATATGTGAAGAATATGATAGAAGTTATTTGATACATTAATTTTTCTATACAGTGTACTGTAGAGCATGTAGCATTTGAGCTTCATTGTCATTTCATGTTTTGGATTTGAATAATTGAAATCTTTTGGGCATTTTGTGCATAGAAATAAAGTTATTGCACAGTTGTGTGGATTGATTTTTCTATATTCAAGAAATAAAGTAGGCTTGTTTGTGTCCTAATTCACATGTCATTGCACGTAATGGTTGCGGGAGAAACTGAAAAAGTCTTCTTGTTAGCGGGTCAGTTGTTTTATCATGTTCGAACATTACAAGTTTGTCGCTCCATTATATCTTTAAGGTGGTTCTAAAACACTTTCGTGATTATAAATCTATAAATTTGAATAATGTATATGTTCAATCTCATTTAATTCATGGAGTAATGGACACTCCAAGTTTTGATGTTATAGTGAGTTTTGCTTGATGTGAAATGGCTTTTTGAGTATAAAAGTTGGAGAAGATTGGAAGAAACAATTAAGGGAAAAGAAATGAAAAAGAGAACAAAAAAGCCTTGAGTTGTGGTCAATTGTGTCATGAAATGGGGAGCCAGTGTTTCCCAAAGAAAAGAAGAGCTTGACAAATTATATGAAGAATCTAATATAAATATTATATTAACAAAAATATGCAAGTATAAAGCTTAATCAAGATTGTGATCTCAATGGTTGAAAAATCACTATCCATGCATATAATATATAATATTCTTTCTTTTGCTAAAAGTAAATAAAATAAACTGTGCAATCTTTATAAATTTATGACTAATTTATCTTGTTAAGTCTCTTTATAGACGCCTCGTATCCAATTTTGATTTTATTATATACTAGTTTATAAGAGTATGTTTGCACTCCGTAGTCATTTATACAAGTCTAAGACTATTAACAAACTTATTATTTTCTTAAAAAATAGTACACTTCTTGAAAGAAAAATGAAATAGAAAGAAATGGGCACATGGGAGCAGGAGTAATCTACCAGAGGGGCATGTGTGGATGGAGGAGATGATTAAACCAAATATAATTTAAATTTTCTGAAATAATAAGTGATATTTTAATAATATTTGATAAAAATAAATAAATAAGGGCTGAGAAAGAACATGGATCCACCTATGACAATGTTTTGGCAATGTTGAAATTGCATTGCAGCTTCCAACCAATTTTAAAGTCACTTTCATGTGATGCAGTTTTGGAGAGTGAGTTGCTTGTCTTTGATTGGTTGGATACCAAAATCAAGTACTGTTTATTTTTCTTATGTGGGCCCTACCCACCCATCATATTTTCCAGTGTACAGATTGGTGGGGTCCTCTCCTTTTTCACACCACCTCCACTGTACAAATCTACAAATGGAGCACCCAATCATTACTCCAATCAAAATATTGAAAAAGTAACTACTCATTTTATAAAAAATATAACATCTCATACTCATCCTCTAAAAAAAAGCTACTCTCCCATGCATGCAATATTGCAATTGCACTTCCCACCCAAAGTTACCATTTTATTACCTTCCCATCTCAATATAAATTTGGATCCAGATCGGTACACGTGAGATAGTGCATAAGTTTTTATGTAAGTTAACGTGATAATTGATCATTTGACAAATATTTGATTTTATTTAATTTCTTGCTAACAAGGTATAAAAAATTTACTCTCCGTATGAAACTCACACTCCTTACGAGATGGGTTCGACTTTTTCAACCCAAAACTCAAAATATATCAACCTCAAGTTAGGCCTTAGCAAATAAATTTAAATTGAAAATATCAGAACTCTTGTTTTACTAATATAATAAAGAGAGCAATGATCTTAAGTCAAGAGTTATTTGGTTCAAACAAAGTCATTAGTGAGATTGTGACACATTATTGAAATTATGGATACAGCGAGTCGCTTCGCACCCATACATTTGTTGAAATGAGTAGCAATGAAATTTTAATGTAGTATCATAATTTTATTAGTTTGATATAATTATGTTTACTAAAATTAGTGAATTAGAGTCAAAATGTGTTGTAAGTTGGTGTTCATTGCAGAGTACAAAAGTAGAAGATAAAATTGATGTAGGCATTGCCTTGTAAAGGTCGAAATCAAGCATTTAATTGTAAATGTTAAATCATATCATATGAAATTTTACCAGACGTTACATAGTCTACGAAGAGTGATGATATGGGGTGTGTTTGTGGCTAATTTTGCTAAATTTTGGTCTTTATGTTTGGTCATTAATACTTTTCATGGGTCCTATCCTCTTTGTACCACTACGTCCTTTTCTTCTTTGTAATTGTGAATTTGCGATAGTATCAACATTAGAGCAAATTATGACTAATATTTTATCGAGGCGCGTTTTAATTAAATATTTGTGGAAGGGGGCGATGTTCCGCTCGAGCGTTATCTACCTCTTTTTTATTATAAGCTTGAGCTTACAAAGGGGTCGATCACTAAGGACTCATTAAGAATAAATAAGATTTAAAATTAGGTATTTTTTGTTTTACGATATGTGACCCGCAACGTTAAATTGACATTTCTATTAAAAAAATTAACTTCAAATTTCTTTTAAAACTTCTTGGTTAGCCACATGTCATGTTCTCATTTGTCGTTTTTATTTTTTATTTTTTGTGTGACGTCACAAAATCACACGAACTACAAAAAAAGTAGTTTCATATATCTCTCCATGTGTGTATTACTAAAGTCGTTTGACTTTTACCTCTAACGTAATTTAATCTTTTTTGTTATGTTTCAATGGAAGCAACTTGGTGCATGAAGCCGCTTTACATGTTAAATACATGTAAAGCACGTGTCAGACTGTGATAGGTCGAAAGTGGACAATATTCATATTATTTTGACAGCTTAAGTTTTCAGCCGGATGGGGAAGTGAGTCTCATCTTGGAATAGATGTAATGAACGGCTAGAATTTAATTACAAAAGTATTTGACATATATGGCGCCTGTATATATGAATCATATATCCTATTTCAATTTGAAAAATTGTTCTCTCTATTTCATTGTAACGAGCATACATAAATATAGTACAATAATAATCATAATAGTCCTTTGTTGATGATAAGCTTGAATGCTTGATAAATATGCTCCAACTATAGTACTTACTATACATACCATATATACACACACACATAAACTCATCAATTATACGATAATATTGTGTATGAGAGAGAGACATAGGTGGTGATGAGTGATGACATAGGCCATTTGGGTTGTGGCAGTAGAAGAGTGTGATATGGATAGATAGAGATGGAGCTCAAAGACAAAAAACACCAGCTATTGTAGGGTTTGGTTTATAACCACACTGTTCTCTTTTGTTTATACCACAACATTTCAATTTCTTGTTTGCTTTGCTCTATGTGTTTGTTGCTTGTGTTTTCAAAAATCAATAGGTACACATGGGATTAATTCAACACAAAAATTTGAATTCCAATTTAAATAGAAAATTACAAAGAATTTCAGCAATAGAATTAATAACCGAGACACAGCCAAATCTACAAGAATTTCACATGTTACACGTCAATACTCATACTCGTCTCAATAAATTTATAAACGGATGCATCCGTTCGAATTCAATTTAAATGTATCTTGACTATGTCTGAGACGCCTTGCTCTCATTCAATATATACCAAAACCCTAAAGAAAGAATGGCAAGTTGGGCTGAAACTGAAAGATAGAAAAGAAGAAAAAGATAATAGATTGATGGGAAAGAGCTTGGTCTTAATGCATGATACCTGTTGGTGGGTTAGGTAGCAACCCCTGCCCCCCACACTCTCATGGCCCCATACCCACCCCCTCTCCTTAGATTCCCTTCCCCTTGCCATTTGCCAACTCATCTCCCTCATTTCATTTTCCCAATAAAAAACAAAATTCGTACATGTCTACGCGAATTTGATACAACGATACATTAGCGAAAAATGTATTAAAGTTCTGTAAGCGACTTCCAGCTTCTACGTACCATGTTGGTTTGTCTTGTTAATTACTCGTATGGATTTGAAACGCCAAAAGTTTAGTTCAAGAGTTTTCGTGTTATGAGGTTGCAGGTTTTTTTTTATTTTGATAAAAAATAATATTTATCTACTTATATATGTTTTTAATTGGATAATTGATATATGTATATTATTGTAATTAGGTGGCTTGAAACCAAGACTTCATAGAAAATCAAAAGCGCTTAAATCGCATAACTCTACTTTGCTTGGTCATCTACATGAATTTGTCACACTAAAAACGATAAAGTTTTAAGAAAAAGTTCACAATTTAAATGCACAAATGAAGAATCAAATGGTTAGAACTTAGAACAACAACTACTTTCCAATCAAACTCCATCTAAACTCGTGGTGTATGTACGCTTCTTTGTCCACATACACTACAAAAAATTGTGCGGTTAACAACAAGGGAACAACAATGAACTCGGACCCCTCGCTAATTTGACCATAGCTAGATTTGGAAAGAGAATTTTGTGAGGGAATTAAGTTAGCAATTTTGAGAATTTTGCTAATTTGTCTCGTTACTTATTCATGAGTTAAGTGTAAGAGTCTTCATGTTTTCAGTTTGTTGACGAAACCCTAATATTCAATAATCATCTTTACTCAAAATGTGCTTGAATTCTCATTATTTTGTGAATCATGAAACCCTAATGTTGAAAATTTCCAGTGAAGCTTGAATCATACCATTGCCAACATAGAAGCATTTCTTCTCACCTCTAAAAGTCACCCACTTCACATGATTAAGTGATAAAGTGCATATATAGCATAAAATATATGAACCTCATTTCTCTTCTCTTTCTTTTACATATTGTATTGGAATCTACCTATATAATTCAACCTACTATAAAAGGGCAGAAAGTAAGAAAATTTTGAATGGTGGTTGAAATGTGTCCCCCATCTAAAATCTCTGTCCAACTTCAAGGACATTTTGTCCTAGCAATGAATAGTGCAAAAAGATGAAACACACAAATTAATTGAGATTTTTTTACTACAACTAATTACCCATTATGATCCTTCATGAATGTGCATGGTAATAATTGGAAGTATTAGTAGCATCAAACCCTAGGGTTTTTCTATTCCCATCATTTCAAATCTGATGGCCATGAACTCTAGAAAGGTCTCTTTCACATCAAATCAATGTGGTGATTTTCAAAAAGATTTATAAAAATTCCAATGTTTTTTTCTTGATATAGCAGCTTGTTTTTGTGTGCTTTAAATAGCATACCAAAAGTGATCATATACAATAAGGGCAACAAAAATACTAGAAATAGTGAAATACCCATTTGCAATATGGAGAGAAAATTAGCTTACAATTATAATTAAAAAAAATACACATATACAAATATTAATTAAAATAAAATAAAATAAAATCTTCATTCCAAGAAGAAGCTGATAAGGTATATAAGCTATCCCTTGCCATTAGCAACACAAAAATGTGAATCTCTCTCTCTTTTATAGTCTTCAAATTTTGAAAAAACAAAAGCATTTTCATTTGTTTGATCACATTTTTATTAAGTCCTGAGCTCTTACACTAAGTTTTTTTTTTTCTTCTTCTTCTCTCTCTGTCCATTCTGAGCAATATGTCAGTACTCAGATGAACAATATCATCATATCCCTGTTGTTATTAAGAAGCAAGATTGGTGGCTCAACCACAACCCAAAGCACAAGCTCAAGCTCAAGCTATAGCTATAGCAATTTCTGGTCATGAGCTGCAATGGAATGGCCTTTTTTCCAGCAAATTTCATGCTACAAACACCTCACCATGAAGATCAAGACCACCACCCTCCTCCACCTCCTTCTCTCAATCCAATTCTTCCCCAAGACTTCCATGGTATATATACTCTCTCTCTCTCTATCTCTCTTTCTCACACATGAATATATATCATTTAGTAGCGGAGCCAGACATATGACAGTTGAACTGAAATGTTTATTGGTTAAGAGGTTGCCTACTACAGCCCACCCCAGCTCCGAAGTTGTGTATCAATCAATTTAGTGAGCTATATCTATGAGTTTTTTATGTGGGTTTTTGTTTTGTTTTGTTTTGTTTTATGTTTAGGTGTTGCATCATTTCTAGGGAAGAGATCAATGTCATTTTCAGGTGTTGATGTGTGTGATCAAGAAGCCAATGGAGGAGAGGATGATTTGTCTGATGATGGGTCACAGGCTGGGGAGAAGAAGAGGAGGCTGAACATGGAGCAAGTGAAGACACTTGAGAAGAATTTTGAGCTTGGAAACAAGCTTGAGCCTGAGAGGAAAATGCAACTGGCAAGGGCTCTTGGTCTGCAACCAAGACAGATTGCTATTTGGTTCCAAAACAGGAGGGCTAGGTGGAAGACTAAGCAATTGGAGAGAGACTATGATCTTCTCAAGAGACAATTTGAAGCCATTAAAGCTGATAATGATGCTCTCCAAGCTCAGAACCATAAGCTTCATGCTGAGGTATGTAAACCAAATTAACAATATTCATTTCATTTTCTTCTATCTTCAGTTCTTGTGGGTTTGTGGGATGGAAAGTAAACTTTAAGCTCTTGCATGGGATGGGATTGATTTTGTGGAAAAAAGTTAATTGGGAAGAAAAAAAAACCCATCATTTTTCTCCAAAAATTGTGCCTTTTTTGACCTTTTGCAACCATATGCCTTTCAAGAACCTTTTTTGTGTTATGAAGCAATAATGGGTTTCTTGCAAAATGCTTTCTTTTTTTCCTTGATTTGCCTTTTGAACAGACAGAGTTAGGAGGCGGCTGTAATAGGCAGCAACACAGTTCATATCAATCTCTCAAAACTTCATTATATACATTTAAAAACAAGTAATTTTATCGAAACTGGCCCGACTTAGGATTTTGTGTGTCATTTCTTGATCGAAATCTTGACTCCGCCACTGGTATTAGTGTTAAACTTTTCGATGGATTGATATATAGATCTTGGCGCTTTCAAGGTAAAAGAATATGGTTTTAGTTTTAGATCAAATGATGTGTATAATATTGATGCACATATGGCAATGGCATGATTTTTGCAGATATTGGCACTAAGGAGCAAAGAACCAACTGAGTCCATCAACCTGAACAAAGACACAGAAGGGTCTTGCAGCAACAGAAGTGAGAACAGCTCTGATATCAAATTGGACATTTCAAGAACACCAGCCATTGATAGCCCTTTAACCTCTTCACATCATCATCACCACCATCACCACCATCATCAACAGCCAATCACAAGCAGATCTCTGTTCCCATCACCATCACCATCTATCAGTACTAGGCCAACAGGAGTCACACAACTCTTCCCAAACCCATCATCATCATCATCAAGAACAGATCAGCAACAACAACAACACCACCTCCTTCAGTCCCACAAGAACATTGATCAAATGGTGAAAGAAGAGAGCTTCACAAACATGTTCTGTGGCATAGATGACCAGCCCAGCATCTGGCCTTGGTTGGAGCAGCAACACTTCAATTGATGATGATCAAAGTGGAAAAAAAATTAAAATCAAGAGTTTACCCATTTCACTGTTTGGGGTAATATTGGTCAATCATGTTTTGTTTTTTCTGTTTTCTTTTTTTTTTTTACTTCTTTTTTGTTTTTGCTGAAAAATCCATGTTTTGCTACTTGTATAAAGAAAAGCACTAGAGCATATGATTATCAAGTTGATAAGTTTAATTAGCCGAGTAATTAATAAACAGTACTTGTTTTTTCTGTTCGAGCTGAATCTCAATAGATCGTTACAACCAGAATTAATAATACGCCATGAAATTAAATTAATCTTGCTAGCTAGCACTAGCATGAGCCATAAAGCTTTCATGGTCCTTGTTTGTGCTGATTTCATGATGGAGTCACAAAATCTACTAGAAGTTGTTGATGATGATGATAAGCAAATTCTTTGGTACAATAATTAAAGAACAGAAAGAGAAAGATACAGAAAATGAAAGGGAGAGAGAGAGAGAGAGAGAGAGTATCAAAACACACATTCCAAGAAGAAAAAGAGGACAAAGAGATGGAAGAGCACAAGAAAACAAGAAGAGTTGGAAATGGTCATTCTCGTGAATGTGACTTTTTAAAGCTTCATTATTGTATAATTGTGCTGTGAGAGTCAGTTCTCTGATCAATATCAGATGATGACCTGACAATACTACACATAAAAAAATATGGCATCTTTATCTTCATAGCTACAAATAAAACCCCAAGTAGCCATAACTCATAAATCATGGTGCTTGTTTGGTAACACTGGTATCTCCCTAACAGATACATAAGCAAAATTTGAATGAGATTTATATGAGATTGTTCTGTCAAAGCATGAAATTGTGATTTAATTTGGATAAGTTTATGCAAAACTCATTGAAAAATTGATTCTTGCAAGAGCTTAATGTTTATTGGATTAAGCTGATCTATCGATAAGATCGACTGATTCTATTATGTTATATCGTATTTTGAAATGTGAGATGAGTTTAAAGTGTTCTATAAATGTTTATGTTGGTCATATTGTCACAGACCTAAAGAACCGGCTCTGTGCGGCGCCCCAAACTCTCGCATCCAGAGAGAGGGCCCAACCTTTTCCATGGGCGTCAAGCAATAAAGCGCATATCATGGCAAACGATGTTATACATGCACCATTAAGCACATTGATCAGCATCTGTTTCGCAGGTATAGAAGTATGCCGCCTGACAAATACCACCCTTAAGACGTCTGGAGCCTGGGGAGACCCATTCTTTCGTGACGTGTCAATATGTCGTGATTGATGTTATTAAGTTGTTTTTTAAATACTTTACGTTCATTTCGTTATTTGATATCTCTACAGTTGTTTTCAATTTTAAAAACATATATTTACAACTCTACACAATATTTCAGTAGTGTTACCAAGAAGGGCACAATGTTATTGTACATTTCAAGTATCTGCCTCTCTCTCTCTCTCCACTGCAAGAAAGTCAGTTTAGAGAGAGAAAGTGAAAGTGAGTGTTTCATGTGACACACTGTGAGTCACAGAGAAGAGGTAGGATGTGAAGGAGAGCAGAGAAATGGCATCCAGCAGATAGTACTGTTGATTTCACCAATTACTTTACTGTTTCATTTTCATGCATCTTTTTTTGGGCCTTGAAAGTTGAAATAAGTGGCACTTTGGTCACCATCATCTTCTTCTACTTCTTCTTTCACTTTCTCATTTCATGATCCTTTCTCTGAGCTCTTCACAGAAACTACATGGACTCATTATCAATTTTGCTTACATGTTTTTCACAACTCCATGTTTCTGATCCCTCTCACCTTTGATAGATACCTATACACACAGCAACAAAAGTAAACAAATTTTTTTTATGTGCTTGCTTCATTTCCACTAACCAATCTTTTTTATAAAAAAAAAAAATTACGATAAGTTACGCAAGACTTTCACTATTGTTTAAAACGTCACGTTTACATGGAGGTTTATTTTTATGTGTACAAATGTGATCTACTATACGAGATTTTCATTATTGTGTGTAGAGCTGACATTTTATGATGACATGTTATATATTAAAAACTTATTAATATGTATGTTCAATATAAGCATGGAGTTTAATAATTTTGGTTAAACGGCTTCATCACCTATAAATTATTAAGTGCTATCCTAGGTTGTATGATTTTCAATCTAAATATATATTGTACTTCGTGATATTACTTCAATAGTTGAAAAGTACAATATTTTTTTATTGGTTTAAATACTCCAGAGACCCCCCATCTATGAAAAACTCACTCCGCAGGTCCTC
>JAYMTF010003725.1:0-14572 GCA_036897485.1 Pelargonium nanum | reverse complement strand
CAGTGGAAAAAGCCTTATGGGATCCTTGTTTGGAAGTCTAAAGCCGAAATTGGATATTCCCATCCTCTTAAAACGCTACATGGATAAGGTGGCTACGAAACTTCTCTTCGTGTTTGTATAATCTGTTCTATAAGGTAGCATAACTAAATGATTAGTTGTTGATTTGGTGTTAATCCTATCAGGAACTGCAGTTGGATGAGTTTGTGACACATGAAGTGAGCTTTGAAGACATCAACAGAGCTTTTGATTTAATGTTAGAAGGGAAGTCCCTCCGCACTGTGATTTGGATGGACAAGTCACAAATGAAATGATCAACTTCCTCATGTTAAATTATTTTCTCGAATAAGGCAGTTTTTAGTCTTGGCGCTTTGTTTACACACAATATTGTTCAAACATTGGATTATCATTTAAATACAAAACTTGTTTAGTTGCATAAGTTTTGGTTTAAAAAGTTAGAAAACAAAATTTACAATTTTCTAAAATAACTTGATTTTTTTTAGAATTGAAAAGTCGCAAATTATTGTTGCATGTACCTACGTGTATGTATATTGCATATAGGCTGGCGTGACACAATCACAACCACACATGCCTCCCGCATAGAAAGTGAATAAGGTGAGATCCAAACAAATTTTGAAGAGAGAAAGAAGAATATATGGCTAAGAATGCGGCAACTATAAATATCCTAATTTTTTCATTGAAAACTAAAGACTAGAAAAGAAAATGAAATGAAAAGTATTTTCTATCCCTAAATGTGCCAAAGCCATTTGGAGTGGTCTTCTCTTGTCTCGGTTGCTAGTGAACATAAGTGCAGAAAATAATTCCAATATTACCATCAAATCATGAATGTCTTTGTGGAAAGTGATTGTCTTTCTCTTGTGTTGGCAATGGCAACTATCATTGTCCTCGATAGTTCATTGGGTGGGGTACCAATTGTTTTGTGAAGTACTTGTTAATTAGAGATGTGAGATAGATAAAAGTAAGAAAACGACAATATGACCCAGCTCTAATGGGGACCTGGTGTTTCCAATCCACACAGGACACGGAGCGAGTTATGCAAAAATAATTTATCGATCAGGGCACGTAGCGAGTTATGAAATATGATACACTGATAATATATAAAAGAGTGGAATAAATGCCAGTGTACTTGCATAAGATATTAAACTAGGTCAATATTTTAAAGTTCAATGACTATTTTTGGTCAATATTTAAAAATTCAGAGATTATTTTAGGTTAAGAAAATTTCATGAACTAAATTAGATCGAAACACAAAAATTCAGAGACTAATTGAGCCGAAACATTAAAGTACATGGATCAAATTGAATATTTAACCAAAATATTATTATGTAATGTGGAGTAGTGTTAATTTTTGAGGGAATGTGGAGTAGTGTTATTGATAAATTAACAATATTTTTATGGGGTAATTATAGGTGTACCCCTTATACTTAACATCTTTTGCACTTGGCGCTCTTTACGTTTATTTTTTTAACTTTGGACTACTCTAAGGTTTAAAGAGTTCATTCCGTCAGTTATATTTGATGGCAAATGACACTATTTGGTTATGTGCCCAACACATGATCATTTTTAAATCTCCAAAATGCCTTTCACTTTACTCTTCTTCGTTAACCTAATTTCACCAGAAAATTCATAAACTTGCCGAAAAATTCAAAAAACTTGTTGGAAACTTCATAAACTCGCCGAAAAATTCATAAAAATTAAAGACACTACACGAACAAAAAACAACCTAACAAACAATAAAATGCACATACCGATCTCTGCGTGTCCCAAGCTCACTTTACTTTTCTTCTTCAAACTAATTTCACCGAAAAATTTATAATTTTGCCGGAAACCTTGTCAGGAAATTCATAAAAATTAAGGACAGTACGCAAACAAAACACTACCTAACAATCCACTATTGAACGTATCTCCAATCCGAACCTCGTGGTACTCTCCCCGCCGGTAATCCTCAGTCCCTTCGTTCTGACGTGTCGTTGCTGACCTCCCTCTAATTACCGCCGTCAAATCTGGTTGTGTAGATATGTAGTTGAGAAAAAATTGTAACTAGTGTTTGTTTGGAGAAAAAGATGGAGAAGAATGTTAAATTCGACATTTTACGCTTTAGTTAACTGGGTTAGTCACAGAATGAAATCTCCAAAACTTAAGGCAGTCCAAAGTTAAAAAAAAAACGTAAGGAGTGCCAAATACAAAAAAATGTTAAGTATAAGAGATCTACATGTAATTATCCTTTGATAAAATAGCAACATTTTTCTTAATTTAATTTTGCAAAACTAATTAAAGAAAAAAATTACAGTGGTAGAACTGTAGGAGGAGAGGGTCCACGCGAAGCAAGGCAAAGCCCAAACTAACACGAATCGAACCGGACGTGGATGCCCTTCCTTCCTTGATCCTCCCAATCATCGTCTCCGCCTCTGCGGAACCTCCATTGTCGACGGTTTCGCATTGGAGAAAAAGGGGCAGAGCCATGATAACGAGGTCGAATCTCGCAGAGCAATTGAGGGAGTATCAGAATCGATCCAAGCACGACTGGGCGTCCGTCTCCTTCTTCTCCTCCTCCGCCTCTACTTCCGTCCCCTCCTCTAGGTATTGCAACACCTTCATTTTTTTATTCGTTATTGCAGAGCAATTTGTGTGCATGCTGCCGTGTTAGGGATTATTTTCTGATCGGGGATCTATGTGTTTGGGATGCGAATTTTTTTTTTTTTTCTGGGAAGATAAAAATTTGGTTGAATCAGGTGGGTTTTTGAATCATATTGTGAATTGGGATGTGATTAATTTGGAGATTTGAATCAGATTATTGAAGAAGAATTGGAAGAAATAGGTCCTATCATTTTTGTTTTGTTATGTTTTTTTATTTGAGTTGATTGTAGTTATTAATATGACAAGAACAATACAAAAATGTGTTTGAGCATTTTACAGAGGAATAAAATGGTGGAGGAAATGGAAAATATGATGTTGGAGGACATAAATTGTTAGTTTAGACAAAGTTAATAATGTAAATTTACACGTTAGAATAAATATTAGTGTTTGCCTGAGTGGAAAAAAAAAATAAAATAAAAACACGGTTTTGTGTTGAGATTCTCCTCCTTGTGGTAGCTGTTTTGCATTCATGTATGGTTTAGCATATTTACAAGAATTGTTAAAAGAGCTCTAAATTGTACTATCCTTTCTTTGAGGCTTAAGATTAGGTAGGTGTATTTTTTTGCAACTGAATTCTGACATTGTAGGCTATAAGATTGGGATAGTATTGGTATGCATGATTCATTATGTAGAAGTATTGACTGAAAATCTCCAGACTCAATGGGCTCACAGACGAAGTAAATTTTTGAAGTCAAACTAGAATTGGCACATTTAGTTTTTTGATTGTTGATATATCCCATTGTATGCTGAAATGTCTCTAACATGGTTTAAATAAATGAACCTCATCAGTCAGAATGAAAAGTAAAGTTTGAACATGATGTTGGCGTAGATATGTAGAAAAATTAGGAAGTGAGGTTAATATGAACATATTCTGTAAGAATTAGTAGTACATCTTAGGCACCATGAGATGCATGGTTACTGATTCTTGTGGTTTGAATAGGCATTGAGTTGGTGACAAGGACATCTTATAAGAAATATTATAGCTGCTATAATGAGGCCGGGTTGAAGCCGCTCAAGTGGAAAGTAAGGGCAGATAGTGCAGTTATTCAAAACCAAGTCCCTACATGTTGATGGTCTTTCTCCACTTAACATCTATATGTTCATTTCTTCTGGAATAAGGATGTTATGGCATTTAGCTAGGGTCTGTGGAGACTCAATGGGAGGAAAAGTATTTAAGACTGAAAAGCCTACATATATCAAGACCTTGGTAATCAGGATCTGCCATTATGTTGTGTGCTGTCAAAGTGCTTGCGTTATTTCAGCATTTCATCAAGTCAAGTGCAGGCCTTATGTACTTTATCAAGTATTAATAGAAGGGTAGCTAACTAATTTTGATTTCTATTCAAAATTTGCTTAATTAATGGCACTTTAGCATGAGTGCACTCATCCCTTTTGTTTTGCCGCAAATGTTGATGCAATAATAGAATACATAGCCAGGGGTTGTTCTTTTATATCTGTCTTATCAGATACATGATTTGGTATGGAGATAGATGGAACTGTTTTTAACATATTCATGCTACATGTATATTTCATAAGCCTCATTTCTTTCTTCTGGTCTGTTTACGCCTCGCTGTTTCTGCTGCCCAATATATGATTTCCGGCATACTGGGTTCAAGTGACAGAATCTCTTTGTTTTGAGATGACTTTGGTATGATCATGTTCTATGTGAAAGCAAAATAATGAACGGAAAAAAGTGCATTAGATTGTTGGATGATATATGCCTCGTGCAGTTGATGCTTGTATTCTATGAATATGGTTACAGAAAACAAAAACAGAAACAAAATAGTAACAGTGCCATGAATGTATGATATTGAATGAATTGGGGTTGAATGTATATAGGCATGAATGGAACTATGAATTGCCATGTGTAGATACATCACTCAATTTTTTGTACACATTAGTCCTTTACTTTTGTAAGCCTTATATATGTTTTCGTACAATTTTGTATAGCTTTGTCTCTGATTATTAACTTGCTTTGCTTTGTTTTCCCCATTTTTCTGACGCAGGGTGGATGTTGCCATCTTTGTAATATGGGAGCTCGTAATTCTAGCTTTCCTGGTTTTCTCAGCAGTTGCTTTATACTTTAGGCACCTGCAACTTGCTTTTGCCCTAGTATGTGTCACATTGCTCTTACTTTTGTGCATGAAAATTGTAAAGCATATAAGAATGGCAAGGAAAAAGAAGCGGAGGATGCTTCTTCCATTATCCATGTAGAAGTATATAAAGTCGGCAACTGTTTCAGGTTCGCTCAACTTTCTTCTGTAGGTTGTGAGAAAATTTCTGACCAATGCCAAGGGTCTATTATTTTGTTTATTGGAATGTGTAACATAACTCAAAGTTGATGGAAGAATATACTTGTTCCGACTACTTGCATTGTAGGTGATTTTAGTGCCGAGTTCGTATAATTCTGAGGATCCTATAGAGTCCCCGTCCTAAGTGGATTGAAGTATGTATTAAGGTCATAAATTGGTATGATACATATTCGTAGGATCTTCAGTCAATGAATTCACTACATGTCGCGTAGTTTTGGTCTGAGTCGATTATGATAGTCCATCCTATGTTCGATGATGATACATCTAGCTAGTATGATATAGAATACGCATTCATATTAGAAAGTTAAACCCCATTTACAGTTGATTCAAGACTTAGTAGTACATGGATAAGATTTTAGTTTGAGTTGATCCGGGGCAGGTATGTACTGAACCGTGCCACTGTCGATACTCGTGCTTATTGTGGCTTGAAGAAGTTGATTTCTATTCCCTTGGTTACTATACTCCAAATTGCCCCAGTAACCACCAAAATGCTCAAAGAAACCCCCAAGACTCCTAATCCCCAGTTGAGGCACCAAATTGCACTATATTTCTGTGGTTTCTTCAACCGAATCCACATGAAACAGGGATAAGCTAAGGTGATTGGTAGCGCCACCCCTCCAATCAACCCGGCCAAGCTGGGTAAGAAGGGGAACGCTACCGAAATGAAAAACGCCAGGCACCCAAAAAATGCTCTGAATCCTGAGCGCAGCCACCTCGGGCATGGTTTGTTCATGCAGCTAATGTACTTGAACTCCAGATTGTCAAACACCGGCATTGCATACAACTGAAACGAGCTTAGGCTGTTGATCACAACAAATAGACTGGTCACTCCCAGGACTGCCCTTGACGTGCCGCGGCCGTGGTATTTGTCCAAGGCATTCAACAATCCACCTGTTGTCGGAATCTGTGTAAAATTATTAGGAGATTTGTCATTATTTGAGTCATAGTGAGAGAGGCAAATAGTCTGTTTAGATGCAGAAAACAGTTTTTATAGTCGGTGGTTAATTACCGAGTTTCCGTAAGCCCAATAGCTGACAATTGCAAGAGGAAACAAACACATTGCTATGATTAGATAAGCAAACTTGACACCCTTCCACATAGGTACCCTGGATGGGTGCTTCACACTAGAAGGCATGGTCCCCTGCAAATTAAAATAACCAAATCATGCATATATTATAAAATAGAAGGTTACTTTTAGATTTATTGGCTGAAACTCTCAGCCAATAAATCATGATCAATGAGGTGATACCACCTCATCAATTAACACTCATACCGGTCCTAATGAATTTGTGGGCGCGGATTCAGATTCTGGACACTCAAATAAAATAATATGTTAATGTTAATGTACCTGTATTTCTAGGACAAGATTGTGGCCTCTGAAAGCAAAAGCAATGATACCAAGAGCATTGAGAATAGTACAGAGCCTAGCCAGGTGAGATTTTTCCTCCGGCAAGGCATAGGATATAGCCGCCGGCCGGCCTTGGATGATGCACAGTATCCATATGATTGTGCAGTAGCTAACGGCTGTGATTGCTCCGATTAGGGACACTCCGGCGACGGAATTCAGGTTGGGGAGCTGAGCCACCAGAGTAGCCGAGCAAGTAAACACCAAGTACCACTCTATAGTTGTGAGTGGACTCACATGGCTAGTGTCACCGCTCATGATTTGGAGCAGTATCTTCATGGTTCCACCTCCGATCATGATGAGGGTCACACAAGTTCCACCGGATAGGTACATCGTGGGGAAGAGAGCAACAAGTTTTCCAAGCTTTTCACCTATATACATGAAATTTGAAAGTAGCTAGGGCTAAGAAGCTATACCATAAAATGTCCAAGCTTTATCAATGAAAAATATACATTATCAGAGAATTACCAAAAGCAGCCATGGAGAGTCTGAGGTATCTGCTGTAGCGTGTCCCGGTTCCGGGCTGGGATTCATGGAGCTGAATCAGTAACCATATGGTGTAGAGCTGCCACATGAAAGTCAGTGACAGACAAATAATCCCCCAAGTCCTGCATCCAATGAATTGTTAGTCAAGTTATATATATAGCAACCAACTACAAGAAAAACAGTGATCAGCTACAAATTTAGCTACGGGTGCCGTTCGTAGCTGATCAGCTCCAGAATAACCGTCGCAAAAGATCAGCTACGGACCGAGCCACGTAGCTGTTCCGTAGCAGATTGAAACGTAGCTTATCACTGTTTTTGTTGTAGTAAAGTATAAATATCGACAAACACATGAATATACTTACCAACCAAGAGCAATGAAGGCAAGGGGAAGAAGAAGGGCCTGAAAACCGATCCCGGAAGCGAGGGTGTGAAATGCAGAGTAGTAAGCGTTTCCGTTCCTGGACTCGGTTATGGGAAGCCAAGCATCCTGAGGATCCAACTTGGTGAAATGTCCAACTTCTTCAAGGTAGCTCATGATGGCCTTTTTCATGGGACTGGCCATGGGAGTGCTCATAAAACGCGTAACAAATGGACTTTTTGGGGTCTTTGTTGCTGCTGCTATATGAATATGGTCCTCGGCCAGCAGCGGCGACCTTGTCATGGACAGGCAGTGAAGCTCAGACGGAGGAGCTGAGATGACAGGTGCAGCTACAATATTATGCTGACCAGTAGCTGCTGGAGCAAACACTTCCACAACCTCATGATCCATGTACTCAAGATTCTGATCTGTATATGGTATTAGCAATATATAGAATTGGAGGAGGATTGGAGGTCTGGTGTTTTGTTTAATGGTTTTATTAGGTTAGTTTCAGAAGAAGAAGAAAAATATGTGTATATATAGAGAATTGCATGCATGATGACGAACCATTATTGTATTTGTGCAAGGTGAGTAGGCTAAAAGTAAATAAAGTGGAGACATTGACTGGTCCCCAGCTACAACTTTGGCTGCTCTACTATTTTTTTTCTTTAGCAATTAGCACCCACAACCCATTGTCTGACCACAGAAGCTAAGGTTTTTCAGTACTATTGTCACTTCATTAGACACAACTACATGTGTAGTAACTTATTATTGGGCAACAATTAAACATAATGTACCGAGCAGTTTTCGACACCATTAAAGCTTGTCTTCTTTAGAAAAAGAACGATGACGCAGCTTGTCACCAACACTGATATTTACCATGCATGAATCATTAGCTCAAAGCACTGCACAACACAAAACAACAGAAATCAATTCTGAAACAGTTCCTTAACAATAGTAATTAGTACTTTATGGCTTAATTTGTTAATTGAAGAAAGTAAACAAAATCATTTGGTTACTGTGGTAGATTGCAATTTGTACAAACCTACTGACGAACATGATCACCAAAGTTTCACTTTGATTAAAGTAAAAACAAAGATTAATTAAACACTTAAAGTGTGATTAGCTATATATAGTATAATAGCAGCCATTATATACTTATTTATTTCTGGTGCGTGCATGATCACGACCTTCATGCACCTTTATTATCAATATTCAAGTTAAAAACAGATGTTTTACTGGTACGTACGTGCATGATTTTTGGACTAATTGGAAGCATTCACAAAGATATGTTCAATCAATTACAATGAATTGGCTTTAGAAGGGTCTAGCTTTCACGGTGGTTGTGGTGGTGGTGGCCACCGGCATGACTTTGATTACGATGCATATATGTCATTAATTGGGTATTATTAGTACGTCATGTTAAGAGTCATCATCTCCATGCTTGCTTACATAATCAAAAATAACCACCAGCAAACGTATTGATAGTGTAAATGTGACCCACGTCGAAAAAAATGTGAAGTTTATCATTACTTGATATATTAGTTTAAGTTTTTGGATTAAAGTTAAGTTTAACATGATATCAGAGCTGATTTTATTAGTTTTGGGCCTAGTGACTCGTTTTTATCGGCTCCCATGATTGATCATATGATGGTGTGGCCGCAAATTGTGGATATATAACCTTCTATGATGCACGCAACCACTTTCATCTTCTCAACGTACGTAGCCGTATTCAACGCATTACATTTGTTCTATTTTTTTTCCTTCTAAAAATGAATTGACTGAATTCTAAAACATATTGACAAACATGACTTTATGCGGTAAATACTGTACATTGTTGTTGAACATACAATTATCGTATTATGTCTATGATTTTATGAAAATTGTGTGTCGCCTATCGATGTTTTGTATTTGGTACCCGTGTCTACGCAACATGGATGACATTAATAGCTGATTACCTTTGGAGAAGGAAAATAAAGATTTGATTCTTGAATTTGAAAGAGAGCTTTCAAATTTGCCAATTCAACTTTGGTCTTCTTGCTTCTTTTCACTTGTTCAAACTTGTGCTTTTGTTGTTTCTCTACCAATAATTGTCGTAGAGCTACCATGCCATGCACATTTCTTTGAGTTGTTTCTTTCATGAGAGACAATATGGTCTAAAGCTAATAACACATTATAATCACATGGATTAATTGAATTTACAAACAAATTAATGATTTTGGTGAACTAATTACAAGGCTTTTGTAGTGTTTTTATTCAGGAATCGATAGTGGGATTATAAAGACAAGTGATGGCATTTGTTTTTGTGTATCACTATCTCACTGACTGATCCCTTTGTGGGTGTTTTCTGCTTTTTTGCTTTTGCTTCCTTTGAATTCTTTGGCCTTACTAACTTTCTCTCCTTATCCTTCTAGTCAAGAAAACGATGCCTTCATTAATTAAGTAGTTTCATATTCTTTTGTTGATGTTGATCAACTTATCCTTTGTAAATATAAAGTTGATCATATATATGTACTATGGTGGATAGATTATCATACGTGACGCACCCTTATTTTTGATCAAATCAATTGTTTAAACTCAACTAGTATAAAGTTTTACGAGAACGATAATGTGATCTGCACTCAAAATCGTACATGTATAAGACATTATATGAGAACATTCGTAAGATTGTATAAATCACTTACATTTTTATTACAAATGATGTCAATGACACGTAGGATTTGGTTATATATGTTGGTGGGTTGTTGGTGTCCAATTAGTGTCCTCTAAAAGGGACATGCAATAGTAGTATGGCCCTAACAAAGGTGACCCACCAATATCATACTCATGCACGTAATATAGGTAGGAGCTTGCTAGGAAGTTGGGATTATTCCATCTTTTTTTGGTGTGAATGCGACTATTTTAATTTAGGGTTTCAAAAGTATTAATATTGCATGGCTTAAATAACAAAAAATTATCACACTAATATGTTGGCTTGTTGCAGCGAAGCTACATGTCTTTTCCTTCTTAATGTTTTTATTCGAATAATGACAAGAAGAAACAGACACAAAGTAGGTTAGTGAGATATGATTTGCGAGGAAGATGAGAGGCAAGAGCACTGCACAAGGGCTGCACAAATGTTTCATTAACTACTTTATATGTTACGTATAGGATTCATTAACACAAAGTGAGTCAAAGAAAGATTTGTCTCCGGTGGTGTCCTCATGCAAGATTGAAGGCCAATAACTAGAACTTAGTATTTCGATTTCATCCCGTATATATTGAAAGCTCTCGTGTCCAAGGCGGAAACAAGAGCAGAATGAATACAAAAAGAGGTGACAATTACATAATTTTGATGAGTTGTGACAGGTTACAGAAGATGCGTTATTCATATGTTGGAAAAATACATGAAGCGACAGTCACATCTACATGCTCCAGCCAGAGTAGACAAGTTGCTTCATACGCTTCGAATATGCTCTGAAAATGATATTTGAATTGAAAATCTTCTGAGTTTTCCACGTCTGATGATTGTTTGATGTATTCCTTTTAATAGTCACATTTTCATGGTGAGTATAAAGATTATGAACATATCATGTTCCCTTATTGACAAATCTTCTTAAACCTTCAGAGTGAGTTGAAATACATCCTTTTGAGTATTTACTTCGGTATTTTAGATGTTGTTACCTCCAAAACTATATGAAAATTGATTTGAATTTGAAACTTCTTCAATAAATATTTGGAATAGGTTATTGTTGGAATATAATATTAAAAGAATAAATGAGAACTTCAAATCCCGACACATCCAAAATTTGTATAATTCGATTCTTCATTTACTTCAACTACACGCTTGATTTGGAAGGAAATTCAAACAAAAATAAAGGTTTGAAATCCATATACAATATGTAATAGGATTTGGAGCAACCAAAGATTTTCTGTATTTTCATCTTATGCACTCCCTAAAAGACTTTAATTATTATATTATTGTTGTTGTTGTTGTAATGATTCTTTATTAGAATTTGAATATTATTGTTGCTGGAACTTATTGTAATGTCTGTCTCTAGTTTATGTAAACTGTAATGTAATTGAAGAGGAAAATTTAGATTCATTTTGCAAGAATTTGTTGGGCTGTCGTGTTTGGGCTTTGGAGAACGAGATGGGCTTGGGCTTAAATTACCTGACCCAAATTTATTGCTACTCAACAGAATCTACGTATTCAAGAATTTGATTTGTCTCATAATTCTCTTTTTTTTTTAAAAAAAAAATTAAACAACAGATAGTTCTCCCTTTTTAACCTAAATCCTACTCCACCTGACGCAATGGGATTTGAACCCACGACCTCCTACATGGAGATGTGTGTCTTGACCATTGCGCCACCCCCTAGGGGGCCTTAAGTTCTCTTTCTAAATACCACTTTGTAAGTTATTCTAACTTGTTAAAAATGCTTATTCCTGTGTTGGAAGTGAATTTCAATGCACGTAGGTGCACTACATTTTGCGCAAGAGCATTTCTCTTTGGCGTATTTGGATTTGAACTTAATTTTTAGGCGGATTTATGCAAAATATGTGGTATTGCCCCCAAATATATGACCACCAAATTATTTTTCACCATATGTCTTACGGAAAACTACACTCTCTCTTATCACGTTAGAAAAATGTGTACGTTTATTAACGTTTGAAATATACGATTGATTATAATTAAGTCCACATTTTCTATGTATACAGATTTGTATTTAACTATTGAGAGTGAAGATATTATACAACTATATATGCAACTAATTTTGAAACCAACAAAGTACAGTCAAATTTTCATTTTAAGCTCCATATATTGAAATTAAAAAATAGAACAATTACATGGAACATGAAATCAAAATTGTATTAACATGACTCAAATGGTAATCATATCTCCAACAAATTAAACTAGAACTACATATAATCCAACTTAATTATTCATCAGATTCAGAATCCATGTATGCTTATTTGCCGATGATTACTACTACAGCACAAGCCATGATCATAAGCTTTTGCGATGTGCGTGTTAGAAGTACTAGAAGCCGCCAAAGACACAACCAATGCCATCTGCAGCTCCTCCGATGCTCGTCTCTGCGCCACCGTCACCACATACTCCATGAACGCTGCGTCGCACGGCAACGTGATCGGTCCATCTCCGGGCAGCCCAAACTCCTCCTCGGACATCCTAAACAGCTCCTTAAAAAGACTGCTGCTCAAATACACCAAAGGTATCACAAACCGTCTCTTGTCTAACGAGTACACAACAAAATGTCCCTTATGAGCCACACGACTATAAACCTTGTGTGACATTATTGCCCTTTGCGCGCCAATGCCCGCGAGCTTTTGCCACTTTTTGGCCATGGCAATGAGTTTCTTCAAGCTGATCATAGGTAATGGAAATTAAGATTTAGCTGGTACGTATATATAGGTGGTGGTTTTGTATATAGGAGCTTGTGAGTTTTGAGTAGCTCATGAGTATGTTGTGATTTATATATAGATGCGTGAGATTGTGAGTTTGGGTTTGGGTCGTGACCAAAACCATGTGCGGATTGGATAGGAGGATCGGTGAGACGTGGGCTTGTTTTGGAATCTTGTAGGGGTAGGCTTGATGATAAAAGAAGGTTTGGGTTGGGTCCCATTGATGCACATGTGTGTGCATTCATTTCTGGCTACCTCCCATCAAATAATAATTGTGACCTAGCTACTTTGGTACGTAAAATAATGCACTAGTTAGTGAGAGAGGTCACACTGCATGGAAAATGAATATATGAGTGGACTACAAGATTTGGGTTTCGGAGAGATATTGGTATACATGTGAAGGAACAGTAACAATTGGTTTATTTTCAGTACAACCTACAGCTTTTTTTTGGCTCATCTTGTGTAGTTAATTAATTAGGTGGTCAAGTGGTTATTATGTGCTTTGAATCTAAACTCTAAGTACACCATGCTTGAAGATGAAATATCTAGAAAATTGAATAAATCACGTGTAGAAAGTTCTTTGCGTCCTAACAAATATTAGGTCACTATTTATGATTACGAGCTTTCGTGAGCACAAAAGTATTGATAATTGACGTGACATGTAACATGTTACGAACATCGATTTGCTTTCAAAATTCGAAAACATGCAATTAAGAAACAAACCCAACATTGTTAGTTAGGCTGAAAGATAGATGTTGGAAGTTCAAGATTTGTTAATTAGCTGTGGCCAAATTCAGCTGTGCAGTGAGTGAGATCAACTAATTTAAGCACGAGATTAATGATAAATCTAGATTTTCTGAATTTATGTGAATGCATGTACTGGAGCCAAACCTGAAGCCAGCAGCAGCAGACAATACAGTACTGTTCAGTCTCACACAATTATTTAACCAAAAATAGAAGAAAAAAATGAAGATCATGGTTGAGATGGAAGACACATGCAGAGGGACAATTTGCAACTACTAGAGATGAATTATGGGTGATGGGAGATGAATCAGAAAAACATGGTTATTGGGGCTCACAAGAGGCAATTTGGTATGTTGGAGTTTGCGTAGCACTAGTATCATGCAATTTACAATCATTGAATTTTAATATTCAAAGTTGGTTTAATTTGTCAGAAGAAAATTTGTCTCTCCATCTAACGAACCAGCCATGTCATATTAAACAATTTGGACCCTATCAGTTGCTCTAAAGTTTGAATAAAACCAATATTTTCGGTGACATGTACCTATGAAAATGGTATATGATAATGAGCACTTTGATTGTTTAAAGTATCCTCTAATGGGAATCAAACTATAGTAGTAATTATAACAAAATGTTATATTCAAAAATATAAGATGACACATTGCTGCCGATAATTTATTAATAGAATAGAATAATGTTAGAATTACAGTTGTCGCTCAAATGCCACATCATCATACATAAATATCAAACCCGCAAGCAAGGTCGTGCACCCTAAAGTTCACATTTTGAGAGTTCACCAAATGTATACTCGAAGACGATAATTTTTTTTCTTTATCGATAAGGAAGACGATAATCATCTAGATGAGACATACAAAACTAACCCACTATGGGGACTTGCACAAAACAACCGTACGTGAAACCTCCCCAAAAGTTTAGACCACAGATTAAAAACCTCATACAGCTCAAGACCATCTCTCGTGAAGTTGGTATTGTTTGCAATCGGTGCAACCAATTCAACCTCTTGTGAGTTGGATTGTTTATCTCCCACGGCAGTACTTTGACACCATATAAAAAACAATGGATGAAAAAACTTCTTTTGCGGCTAATTTTAGCAAGAGCTTGATAATATATAATTCATAGACGATTTGAAGAAGATTGTGGGAAGAGCTATTGAATTCGGTCTACACTAAACACAATTTTGTGGAGCAGT
>JAYMTF010003724.1:0-14575 GCA_036897485.1 Pelargonium nanum | reverse complement strand
TCATGCTTATTCCATCCCCAGATGCTCAGTATACAATATATTAGCTTGTAGTTAGGTATTTTAAAAATTCATAAACAAAATGATGTACCCTTATTCTCTATTCTCATCGTCCTTATCCAAACCCTATGCAATATCATTGCAACCTATAACTAATTGGAGGAGGTAAGTTTTCAATATATCATTGGTAAGCTCATGACTTAAGGATATATATATATATATATATATAGGTTTCTAATTGCATCTGCAGTATAATCAGATGATGTTTCTAATCTCTTCATGTTTGCTTGGTGATTTACAGTTCAATTTGTACTGAAAATGGGAGACTATTTGGTACGTACGTCATGACTTTATTTTATAACTCATATAATTTATTGTTTTTGTATATTTAAAAAAAGTTTTTGTTAGTAATGGAGTTGTGATGAATCAATTTAACAAAGACACAATGTGATATCACAGGTCAATGCACGAAAGTCCCTCGCAATGTCAACCTGGAGAGCCTGCAAAATGGATATTTATTTCCTGAGGTTAGAGATCGATTCCCTGGTGATGGAGATTTTTGAATCATCATATGCAGTAGCGGAGCAGACATATGACAGTTGAACTGAAATGTTCATCGAAAAAGTCAAGAATTTACTTAATATTTAATAGAATTCTGGGGATTGTTGGGATGAAACTTTCTCTTGGGCTTTTGTGAACACTAGAGAGGTAGGAGAATTCTTTTGGAAGAAGAAACTTTGATTTTTGACTTGATCCAAATGGTAAGGTTACATGCCTATTTATAGTGCTCAATGGAGATCTCTATATACAACACTTTTCTAGAGAACTCTTTCAATTAGGCAATATTCTAGATAACCCTCTTAAATACACAATTATTCTAACAACTACAAGACTATTCTTGATAATTACTTGACTACTTAAACGAGCCTAATACTAATTTGACTAAGCCCAAAACCCAAGGTCCAAATCTTAAGGTCCAAATCAAGTTTATACTTTCAACAGGGATGACATAGGCAACTGCCTACAACAGTCTACCCTCAGCTCCGCCACTGTTCATATGGGCATTACATACTCCCTTGGATTCTGCTACTAACTGAAAATGATGTTGCAGATATGCAAGCGAGAATGTGAACATATTCAGAAGTACCCAGATGCGAAGTTAATAAGATTAGGAGTTGGTGATACTACACAGCCTATACCAGACATTGTTACATCGGCTATGGTTGAGGTCAGTAACTCCCAATATGCATGATAGACATGCAAGGTTTCCACCTCCAATAACACTGCTTTGTTTTGCAGCATGCACAAGCTTTATCAACAGCTAAAGGTTATAGGGGCTATGGAGCTGAGCAAGGCAACCAGGTTCATATATATATAGCTAGTCACTTTTGATGTTTAGTTTCTTTGCATATTCTTCACTTCCACTGTTCACCAATTTTATGCTGCAGGAACTTAGAAAAGCAATTGCAGAAACATATTACAAAGGTGTGGATGTGAAATGGGATGAGATTTTTGTATCAGATGGTGCACAATGTGACATCACTCGAATACAGGTACGTAATTGGACTAGCTGCATTTGGATTAGATTTTTTTATTTGGGAATGAGAATCTCATTAATGGTTGGATTACAACACACTCATTTGCGTTTCAATTTTGATTCTCTAATTTATGTGTAATTTGATTCCCACTTATAATGGATGAAATGAAATTTTCATTTCCATGTCTTTCACTTTTTTATATTACGATATAAACTTCAAAAATTTGTAACTTTGTGCTCAGATGTCCAGTTGAAATAACTTTTTTATATTTCATATACTTTTTAGGATGAACATTATCATGATTTTAATTTTTTCAAATAATCCATATTTATATTAAAAAATTATGGAACATTAATAGGAAAAATAAAATTCTAAAAAATCATAAATATTTGCTCAAATATCCGATTGTAGTGCTTCTTGTGTGTAAATTATCAGAATGAATACAATAACCGACTCCGTAATACATAATAATGAGCAATTTTAGTTATTTTAATACGAATATTGATATATATATATATACATTTATCAATTTTTAAAAGACAAGTAATTCTTTGGGATATTTGTAAATAAATACATGAAACTTTTCATGTTATGAACATAACGAAAAGTGATTTACATTGTTTTATTTGACTACAGAATCTTTCAATAATTTGAGCCGTTATGAACAATGTTAAGTTTTGATATTTATTTCATTATTTCCTGAAGTTTCAGAAAAAAAATCCAAAAATTCCTCAGTAGGTAGAGAATTCGTTATTAATTTTTTGGGATATTTTGTTATTTTTTTTAATTATTTTTCAAAATATGAATTTTATAGTGAGATTTTTAAAAATTTTAAAATAATTCAAAAAATTTATTGGACCTATAGAGAACGAATTCCATGATTTTTTAGGATCTTTTGGTGCTTTTATTATATCTTTAAGATTATTTTTGAAATTTCTAAAAAATCTCATTGTAAAATTCATATTTAAAAAATAATCCCAATATTTTTAAAAAGTTTCTCAATCGTTCCTAAAAGATCAAAAGCTTCCCGAAAATTTCAATGTGCCTTATCGACATATCGAGCAAGTTTTAGAATTTTCTCAAATTATTGTTTTAATTTCTGTAAATATTGCCGGAAAATTCTTATTTTTAAAAAATAATACAAAATACAAAAATAAACAGTAGGCAAATGAAATGAAAGAATTTTCATTCCCTTTCTTTAATTAATCCAATAAACATCAAATGAGAATGAGAATGTGAATGATACTAAAACTTATAATCTGTGTTCACAGTTCATATATATGTTATTCAGTATTGCAGATTGCTTTCTGATATATATAGAAACAAGTTACACAAGCTGATTTGTTTTGTTAATTTCCCACCTTTACAGATGCTTTTTGGATCTGATCTAACCGTGGCTGTCCAGGACCCGTCCTTTCCGGTAACATTATAAAAATGCCATTCTTTTCTTGCAATTTTGTATTTTGAACCACCATATGTGCTTGGAACAGGCCTATGTAGATTCCAGTGTGATTCTTGGTCGAGCTGGGAACTTCATGGACGAAACTGGCAAGTACAAGAACATCGAGTACATGACATGCCTAGCCGAGAACAATTTCTTTCCCGACTTATCCACAAATTCGAGGACAGACATCATTTTCTTTTGTTCTCCGAACAATCCAACTGGAAATGCCGCGACGCGGGAGCAACTAGAGCAACTTGTCAAGTACGCAAAGGAAAATGGATCGATAATTGTTTATGACTCGGCTTACGCTACTTATATCAGAGACGATAGTCCCCGATCAATCTTCCAAATTCCTGGAGCAAGAGAGGTTGCTATAGAAGTTTCATCGTTCTCCAAGTTCGCCGGCTTCACGGGCGTCCGCCTAGGCTGGACCGTGGTGCCTAAAGAGCTTAAGTTCTCGAATGGATTTCCCGTCATTAAAGACTATGACCGCATTGTTTGCACGTGCTTCAATGGCGCGTCCAGCATTGCCCAGGCCGGCGGGCTGGCGTGCCTTTCAGTAGAAGGCTACAAGGTTTGTGATTTTACGCGTAACGTGTGCAATGTCTAGCACTACATAGAAATGCGGTCTTACTTTGTTTACTTTTTGCGTATTTATTCGGGTTTCAGGCTGTGAACTCTGTTGTAGACTACTACATGGAGAATGCGAAAATACTCATCGACACGTTCAAGTCCATTGGAATGAAGGTATATGGTGGCAAAAATGCACCGTACATTTGGGTACATTTTCCGGGAAAGAAATCATGGGACGTTTTCTCGGAAATTCTGGAGAAAACGCACATTGTGACCATTCCGGGCAGGGGATTTGGGCCCGGCGGCGAAGAGTACTTGAGAATCAGCTCTTTTGGGCACAGACAAACCATACTGGAGGCTTCAGCTAGACTGACCAGCGTTTTCAAACAATACTCTTCCTAAATATGTGACATAACTGAGTTTCAAACCTGACATGAAGTTTTGATTTGCCTTTTTTTTTTTTTTTGCTGCTTTTTCACTTTGGCTGCTTGTAATTCTCAATTTTGTAGCTAAGTGTGTGACATCCCAACATTGTTGGGCAATTTGTTTGACTATTCTTAATTGTAACAATTGTCTGGAGGGCCTATATACAAATTAATGTATTGAAACAATACCTTACCATTTTCTTTTCGAGCAATTTCGTGGATTATAGTGTTGGCCTCTAGTATAGTTTTCTTTAGTTGTACCAACTCTTGGACTTTCATTTTTCTAAAATTTAGTACTTTTAACATGTTGTAGTCGGTAAAGACCATCCACGTTATATTGGCATGCCGTGTAAACCAGTCACATCACCCTCCACCATGTCATATGAAACGATGCTGTTTTGAACTATTCCACGGATCGCAAGTGTATAGAGAACGAGCCCAAGGTCATGGCCTTTTGTGTCGTCTTACCCAAGAAATCTCCGGGTCGTCGACGTTTTTGGGACTGTAGAGCACTTGGTTATGGTGGTGGAGCTTACGAACCATACAACCTTTACGACCGGATCGTGAAGCGTCGTTTCAGAGAACTGAAAGCCGCGTCAGTGGTGAAGCAATTGATGCACTCCATAAACCACTGTTAAAAACTCGCGGTGGTACTTCGAGTTGTCAAGCCCGATAACATGTGTTGTTCGATTCTCGGTGAGGCACAGTCCTTGAGAAAGGTCGAAGGGACGTCGTATTGCATGGCGTCGGAGGTGCTAGACGACATGGAGTATAATGAGAAGGTGGGCATGTGGAGCGTCGACGCCATTTTGTATATTATGTTGGTTGGAATCCCACTGTTTTACGACAACTCGGCGATAGAGATCTTTGAGACGATTTTGGGAGAGAATATAAGGTTTCCGACCAAGCTTTGCAAATCGGTATCGTTGGCGGCCAAGGATTTGCTTACGAAAATGATTTGCAGAGATGTCGTTTCATATGTCATGGTGGATGGTGATGAGGTTAGTCTACGCGGCATGCCAATTTGACGTGCATGGTCTTTACCGGCTACAACAGGTTAAAGGTACTAAATTTTTTAAAAAAAACATAAAATTCTAACGATCGGGACAACTAAAAACAAACCGGAGCAGGCGAGCGACTTCAGACCAATAAGTCTGTGCAATGTCACTTATAAAATTGGAGCCAAAGTGCTTGCAAACAGGCTAAAGAAGGTCATTTCAGATCTGGTGGGTTGGGAGCAGAATGCTTTTGTCCCGGGGAGGCGTATCCACGACAATATCATCATTGCCAATGAGCTAATGGAGTCGATCAGGGGATCAAGGTCGGGGCGAGCTTGGAAGGGAGCCCTCAAACTGGATATAAGCAAAGCGTATGATCGGGTGTCGTGGAGATTCTTGCTGGATATGATGCGAGCACAAGGGTTTTCGGATAAGTGGCTACAACTCATCTCGCAGTGTATCTCAACTGTCTCGTTCTCGGTGATCGCCAATGGAGTGGAGGGACCAAGATTAGCCGGAGAGAGGGCTGAGGCAATGAGACCCCTTATCTCCATATCTGTTTTTGTTGGTGGCTGAAGGTCTCTCGCAGCTGATAGCAAAGGAAGTGGACTCTGGCAACATCAAAGGGATTCAAGAGAGTGTTGAATGTCTTTGGGGAAGCGTCCGGGTTATCTATTAATCTAGTCAAATCTGAATGTGTGTTTTGTACCAATACCCCTAGGAGGTTTTGTCGAATGTTCAGGAGTATTCTCCGAGTTAAATGGGTAGAAAAGTTAGGAAGATATTTAGGCATTCCTGCTTTTGGAGTAGGGTCTCCAAAGGAGGCTGTCAATGTCCTCAAGGAAAATATCGTTAGAAAGCTGGCTGGATGGAAGCTAAATTTGCTTTCCCAGGCTGGTAAACTGGTGCTGATCCAATCAGTCCTCAGCTCCTTACCGGGGTTTGTGATGAACTGTATGGCGTTGCCTTCCTCCTTCTTCAACTGGGTTTCGAGGTTCATTATTAGGTTATGGTGGGGGGAAAGGAGCAAAGGGAAGAGGGATTCATTGGGTTGGCAAAGAGAAAGTCTGCCAAAACAAGGGAGAGGGTGGGTTGGGAATAAGGGAATTCAGGCCTATGAACCTGGCACTCCTAGCTGGGCAGTTCTGGAGTATTGCTCAAATACCATCAAGTCTTGTTCATAAGGTTTTGTTATCCAAATATGGAGGCAATGGCTCCTTGTGGGTGAACAAGTCCTCGGGGGCCAAATCATGGGCGTGGAGAGGGCTGGAGAAAGGTAGACAGTTAATTCTCGATAACTCAAAATGGGTAGTGGGGAATGGAAGAACAATTAAGGTCTTTAAAGATAAATGGCTGGGATCCTCCATTATTCCTTGGAACCCCAATGGACTTCTAGGTGAGGAGGCCAGAGTTGAGGAGCTATTGGAAGAGGGTGGGGGCTGGAATGAGGCTCGGGTTAGGGAAAAATTCGATCAAAACATTGCAAGAATGATTCTGAAAACTACTGTTTCGCTCCTGGGGAGAAGGGTAGATAGGTTATGTTGGTGTTGGACGAGGTCGGGCTGTTACACTGTTAAAAATGGATATTGGGCTGCTATCTCTTCAAGAAACCAGACTTCGAGAGGAGAGGAGGGTTTTAAATGGGGAAAACTGTGGGCAAGTAGTGTCCCAGAGATGGTAAAGCTGTTCATATGGAAGTGTTGGAATGAAGCTATCCCTACTGGGAAGGCTTTGTGTAAAAGGAAGCTGGTGCTAGGATCAGATTGCCCTCGGTGCAAGTTGCAGGAGGAATCTGTTGAGCATCTGCTATTCCAATGTGAATTCAGTAGGAGGGTTTGGTTTGCATCCAACTTGTCAGTAAGGTCAGACCTTATAGCCTCCTTTAAGGAATGGTTTAGTGGGCTTTGGAAGCTGCAAATCCCAGTGGAGCAAAGGAAAGAGACAATTTCCCAGTGCTTGCTTTTATGCTGGTGTATATGGAAAGACATATGCAGAATGGTGTTCAATCATTCAACTTCTTCGGTCTCTGAAACCCTCAAAGAGTGGGGTCTTTTAATGGAGCTTAGTAAGAATAGGGAGGGAAAGGGTAGAAAGATAGAAAGGGTTGAGGGTAGTGGGGGTTTGAATGGCCGTGACTACAACCAGCTGGTTAATGGTGGGGTGTGCCTTCGTGTAGATGGAGCTGTTAAAAACGAATCAGCTGGCATTGGATGGGAAATCACAATCAATAGCATTCCAGTAGTTAGGGGTTGTAAAACAATTTGGGCAAGCTCAGTTATTGAAGCTGAAGCCACAGCTCTGCTACATGCTCTTCTATTCTGTTTCCGTTTTCGAATATCTCCCAATACTATTGGCACTGACTCTTCTGATCTGATTAGGTATATAAAGAAGCAGGAGGAAGGTCTGGAAGGAGTTGACAACATCATCTCGGACATCAAGTTTTTGCTGCAGGAGCTTTGTATTTGGGACAATGTAAAATATATCAGTAGAAACTTTATTGGGGAAGCTCATGACTTAACTATTTTGGGTAGGAATGGTGTATCGAAATGGTGGTATGATGATGTAAATTATGTATGGAATGAATGAAATATATTGCAAGGTCTTCCAAAAAAAATGCATTATTGATGTCAAGTTGATGACGTGGTCTGTGACGTACAAGAAAATAGCTAGGAGGCAATGAACGGTGACCAATTTGGCTATAGATGCAAAGGTTTCAGTGAAGTCAATGCCTTCAACTTATAAGTGTATCCCTTTACAAATAGGCGCACCTTGTATCGTTCAATATTGTTGTTCGGTCGATACTTTATCTTGTAAATCCACTTGGAATCAATGGTTCTCTTTCTAGGAAGAAGGATAGTGAGACTCTAAGTATTATTGGCTTCAAGTACATCAAATTTTTTGGTCACTACCTTTCTCCAATGTGCATGTTTAACTGATTGAACAAAAGTCTTAGGCTCATTATCATAATAGATGACTAATAAAGAGACAGTGTGAGTGGTAGAAAATATTTTATAGGAAATGGAATCATAAAGAGGATATAACAATGAATTGGCAAAGAGAATTTTCATGATACATTGGACAATGTCGTTTGGCCGGAAGTACTAGCTCAAAAGTGTTAATGGCGGGTGTGATCAACTCATCAACTTGAGGTGTTTCCAAAAAGACAAGTCACAAGTCTCGGGCTCTTTATGTTCTCTAGGGAGTTGAGTCAAGTTTGAAAATTCTCGAATGAATGACTCAAACCTAGTATCTGATGGTGGCAGTGAGAAAATAGGTGAATCGTCATTCATAGTCAAGTTATGAGAAAAAGGAAAAATGTTCTTCCGAAATTGAACATAAAAAGATTTAGAAATGGTCTTCGTTTGAAGATTGTAGACGCAATTACTCTTTTGCCCCTTTGGATAACCAACAAATATTCTAGTTGAGACTTGAGAACATATTGTTCTTCTGTTTGTTTCTTTCTTCTCATTTCTAGCAACTTTAGAATATCTTTAGAATAATGCACTACTCTTTAGACGATAGAATACACTGGATAGAAAATCCTAACCATTGATAGTGATTATGCACTTTTAATCTTAGTCATTCACTTCGCTAGATCAGTAAATAAATAGGTGAGAGTTTCATTTGTCTAAACCATCACATGCATTTTGTAATCTTGTGCAATAAAGAGATTTTGTTCATACTTGCTATTTGTAATTTTTCATACACGTGCCAGAATTCTAATGTACAATAATTAAAGCAAATTCAACTAAGAAATTAGCCACAATATTAATACCTCTTTCCTAATATTCATATTCATTCTTTGCAAAGCTATCACTATTAGGGATGTGCATGAACAGGGTCGGACCGAAAAAATTGTCTCAGACCAGACCGGATGGTATATTGTCCGGTCTTCGGTCCTAATATTCTGAAAATCTCGGTCCGGTCCGGTCCAAAAAACAGTGAAACCGGAATGAGACCGATTAGGACCGGAAGTCAAATTAAAAAAAAAACTTTAATTTCTAACCTAACTCTCTCAAACCTCAATCGACAGTTCGACACTCTCTCTTTTAGGGCTCTTCTCTTTGACGTCTATCCTCTCTCACTCCGCGCCGAGCCGCTGACCTGCCAATCACCGGCCACCGCGCCGACCTGCCAACCACCGGCCACCGCGCCGACCACCACCAGCCACTCCCACCGCAACAGGTTTTGTGTTTTTTTTTTTAAATGTTTGTTCATCTTTGTTGGAGATTTGCTTACTTTATTTTTGTGTTTTAAGGATTTGATATAAGTTTATGTATTCAATCTCTTAGTTTAATTTTTTGGTTCTACAAGCAAAGCTTCTTGTGGTGTTTTGATTAAGAAAGCTGTTGATTTTTTCTGTGTACATATTTTGCTCAGATTTGGAAAGTTCGTTGAAGAAATTGTCATTGTATATACTAGGTTTGGTGTAGATTGGTGGAAGAGCTGTGAATATTTGTGCTTTGATTCAATTGCTTTTATCAATTGTCACTGTTTGTTTCATTTTTAGATCTTCATATGCAATATTTATAATTCTCAACTTTCTTCAGTTTCTACTTAATTAATTCTTTGTTCTTACAAATAATTCATAGTTAGTCTATGTCTACACATTTCTTGTTGTTTGTACAGAAAGTAAAAATATTGGATTTTTTCAGATAACTTGGAATTTTGTAAGTTATTAGTTTTGTGTTTTTTATTTATTTATTTATTTATTTATTAGTTTTGTGTTTTGTTCTAATAACTTGAGCAAGGTATTAGTTTTGTTCTAATAACTTGGAATTTTGTAAGTTATCATTCAATTATTATGTGTGCAACTAATATGAATTTTTATCAACTACTATTATAGGTTTGCAAAAGGAAGCAGGAGATGTGTCACTTGAAGATCTAGTATTTGTTTGAGTTATTTGATAGTTTATGGAATTATAGATTTAAGAACTTTGATTAGGTGTGTGTGAACCTTAATATTTGAACTTTGGTACAAGAACTTTATTTTGGGATTGATGTTGCTGTGGGATTTTGTAATCGCCTATGGGTGAACTTATTTTATTTAACATTGTATAAATTAAAAAAAAACTACGTGTGGCTTGATCCCTTCTGGGTACGTAGGAAACCCTATGGGTCCGGCTACCACTAACTATATTATTATCAGTTGCTCTACTTTTATTTGTTCTTGGTGTTATTATAGTTATTTGTTCTTGATATATGAATAATGTTATTATAGTTATTTGGTTGTTTTGCATATCAGGAATGCTGAGCTGCTTGTTGTTGCTGGTAGTTGTAGGTGTTAGATTATTTTTAATAAATGCAAATTTGGTCCAATCAGGTCCGGTCCCGGTTTGGTCTCATCCAATTCGGTCCAGTCCGGTCTTCGTTCCTATAAATTTCAGATTTCCGGTCCGGTTCGGTTCCGGACCAATGAACAGCCCTAATCACTATCACCCCTAACATCGACATTCCCAGGCAGTTCCTCAAATGACTCCAACTCGAATATAACGTTTCCTTTTCAATGTCTGAAAGCTTGGTTTCGACAAATTTTGTTGCTGACCGATAACGAACAATGCGATGTGCATTCATGTGAGATTCCATGTGCATTCAATGCACAAACTTTTTATTTTCAAAAGATGATATTCGTAGTCCTCTTTTCTAAACACTTTTGCGTTGTTGAATACGATATAAATGACATTATTCATATTTTTTACAAGCTGAAATAAACAAATTAGGCATAAGATAGTGCACTATAATGACATTTGAACCTTCTTCAAATGTATTTTGAGAGTACCTTATAATTTTTTCAACAAAAAAAAAAATTCCCAATATTATCACTGAAAGAGTGATAACAATTAGCAGCTAAATTCAAACAATTGACCTCGATTTTGTTAACACCTTTGTTTCTTTTGTAAGGAGCATTTTGTCTTGCAAAATACACATTGCCATGTTTGCAACCACTTAGCATTACTCCAATGAACACTACGAGAATATGTTATGCCAAAGGTAAGTATTGCTCACACGTAGGCTTTTTTTCCAAGTAAAAGGAGTCTTGTTTTGAAGCACATGAGAGGAATTCTATTAATTAATTAAATAGTGGATTGAAGGGGCAAACTTTCTTGAAAACAAAGCGCCCGAGCTACTTCAAAGAGATGACAATGTTTTCGCTCAACAAAATCGTTTTGTTCAGATGTACTGGCATAATTTGTCTCACGCTCCATCCCATGAATCAAATAGTGAGCCATTGGTTTGTGATGATTATTCATCTCACTGTCTATTCACAAGATCTTGACTTGTAATTGAACTGAGTATGAATCTAACTAAAATAATTGCAATAGATAGCCTCGTGTTTCCTATTTATGTTTCATCAGGTACACTCAAGTGGCTCTACTATGGTCATTCACGATACTTAAATAATAATGGCAATTGAAGAGAGATGGTGTGTGATAGAGTCCCCAAATATCACAATGTATCAGCTCAAATATATGTTTAATTTCATTAATATGCAACATGCATAAAAGAAAGTCTAGTTTGTTTTTCCTTGGAATATGCACCACATAACAACAACTCATTTTGTTTAAAAGAATTGGAAAATTTGGGATCAAAGAAGTACGATGAATTAGTATGCTTCTAAGAGGTCGATGTCATAAAATCTTATCATCGCATCTGTCTTCCACCGATGCCTTTCATGCCTCCGTTGACTCCGAAGAATATTAGTCATTTCGCATCCTACCCATTCTAATATAAGTCATGTATCACACAAAATATTGGTCAAAAGATTAGCGCACAATTCAAATCATGTGTCAATTTTTTAACAAATATTAAGTTTAATTAAAAGTGTGGCACTGCTAAAACTTTCTCAAGAGCTAATTTGGTGTTGAGCCTAGCATCTACATTAACTGTTTCACCATTTGACATTTGCACAAGTGACAAAGTGGATCGACGTTCGATGTTATACATAGACTCGCGCTCACAAGTAATGTGATCATTGACACCCATGTCACCGATCCATGGTGATGTAATTCTACCATAAATTTTTTAAGAAGAAGAATACAATGTTCAATGATTAGTCCCCATTAATTTCTCCCCTAATCCCCTGCATATATGAAAGAGAGCCAAGTTTGTTTTTCCTAGAAATATGAATCACATAAAAACAACTCATTTTTATTTAAATGAATTGGAAAATTTGGGATCAAAGAAACACGATGAATTGGTATATATGTTCCTAGCTAAGAGGTCGATGCCATATATAATTTCTTATCATCACGTCTTTTTTCCACCAATTCCTTCCCTACCTCCGATCCTATCCAATCCAATAGGCTTCATCGATGGTTAGTCATGTGTATCACACAAATTTTGGTTAAAAGATTAGCGCACAATTCAAATTATGTGTCAATTTTCTAACATACATTAAGTTTAAATAAAACAGTGGCACTACTAAGACTTTCTCAAGAGATAATTTGGTGTTGAGCATAATTTTTCCAATGTCATCAACATTAATTGTTTCACCATTTGACATTTGCACATGAGACAAGATGGATAGACGTTCGATGTCATACATAGACCGGCGCTCACAAGTAATGTGATTAGTGACACGGGTGTCACTGATCCCTGGTGATGTAATTCTACCATAAATTTTTTGAGAAGAAGAATCCAATATTCAATGATTAATCTCCATAAATTTCTCTCCTAATCCCCTGGATTTTCTCATTGTTCAATGATTAGTCTCCATAAAATAGTTTCCTCATTTTCTCACCATTCTTCATTTTTCTCCTCCCATAAGCCCCACCTATCCCTACGTTTTCTCATTTCTCACCTATATATATACACACACACATTATCAGTAGTCCAAAACAAAAACAAAAAATCAAAACACAAAGTTTAATTTATTGACTTCTCGCCTTTTATATATAATCATGATAGCGTTCGCAATTGTGCTCATCGCCTTGAACATCGTATTGGTCGTGACTGTGCTCATGGAGTTTATTGGTCGTCGTTATCCAATCCCGAAACAGTCTTCGTGTTAGGACATACGAATGATCGAGTAAATGGATCGTTTAGTAGCATTGCCCATGAAAATGGCTTCTAGTTATTCCAATTTCTTTGGATTTAGTCAGACTCAAATAATATGATAATTACTTATTGGAATATCAATAGTTATTGAAGCCAAACATTGGATTTCGCCTTCATGGAGCTACATTATATTCATGTACGAATGTACGTACCATTATCGTGTCATGTACATAATTAGTTGCGTAGGGAATATATATTGTTATGGATACAATTAGTATAACTTCTAAGAAATTTTCTTTTCTTCTTGTACTGCCTGCGTTCTTGCGTGCATGCAGTTTTTGTAAATCAAAGGAATAAATAATATAATGTTACGTTAATTGTATCAACAATTGGCTTTATGTTTGACCAGTGAGTGACCTTTCATAATATATTTGTTTGTAATTTTTTTTTTTCTTAAAACAAAATACTCATCTAAAAGAAGGATTTAGACTGGGGACATGCGATTCATGCTTGTATCGCTCCCGTTAGGCTCTTCTAGAGCATCACTCCCTGATCAAGGAGCTTCTCCAGAGCTCTCTTTCTTCGACCTCTCTTCTGGATCATGACATACGCAAGGTAGGCCGCACAAGAACTTCCATGACACCATGCTCCGCAAAGCTTGCATCCGTACATAGGACTTTCTTTACACTTCTCTCTCCACGACATGCTTACTATGGCGACTTCCACGTGGCTCCTGAAACTTCATCACTCATTTGTATTATGTGCATGAACAAACAAAGCACATCAACCCGTCCGCAAGTGTGAGAGAATGAAGATGAAACCTCGAGCCTTTTTCACAATGTTCGAAAGAACTAATAAACTTACTTAGGTTTTCCACTCTTGGAGATTAAAGGTGTTTTAAGTGAGAAGAAGACCAAAGGCGACATGTGTTCTCCACAAAATTCCCGACCAATTAGATCATGTCATCTCATCCCATAAGTGGAGACCTATAAATAAGGTCTTCCATCTAAGGAAAAAATGTTCAAAATATATTTCCACCTGCACATATACACCATTAAAAGTACACAAGAAACTCTCTTAAACATTTTTCGTGTTCTTCGGAATTTCATCGAGATCTTCGTACACACTCGATGATTTTTTATATCGTTCATATTTTTTAGTTTGTGTTGAGATCTTGATTCTTCCTGACACACATGTCTGGAGTTTTGCTGAATGGTGGGTTCTTCGTCGCACACTCCAAGATTCGATCCGCAAGACTTCAGACCCACGAGATATGATTCCAAAATTAGATAAAATTTAGAAACCTTAACACGTGGATAAGAATACCAATAAAACTATATCATACAATACTCAAGATTTGATCTAACTCATAAAAAGCCGGCTCAAATATAGTATTGATGCTACACATAATTTTGGGCTCATGTTTAAGACCCATTTGTTTATCAAGCCCGCTTAATAATTAAGCCCACTTAATGATCAAACCCAGAATTAATGGTCAAGCCCAATTTCTTGATCAAGCCCAAATGACAATTATGTCTACATTCAATGAATATAGTTGGTACTTATCTCATAAGTCACCAACCAATCAGATTCAAGGAGTGG
>JAYMTF010003723.1:0-14575 GCA_036897485.1 Pelargonium nanum | reverse complement strand
TAGCCTAACATGCCTTGATAATAATATAGTTTATTAGCGGTCCAACCAAGGACTATTATAGTCTCCAATTGATGCGATTCCAATTCTCTTGGTTGGACTGGAACAACTATCAAAGCTTTAAAAGAAGTAGCTTTATTTCCACAGCATCTCTCTTTACACTCCTTTAGATTCATTGTTTGCATTTTCTTATTCAATCACTCATTTGGTGGTCAAACACCAACTCTTAAATCAAATCCTTTGTCTTTCAATCAACATCGTATAAGATACAATTCAGAATGTATAAATAGTGGAAGCAAAGTAACTTACTAACACAACAATGTTCCAAATATTCAAGTTTATCTAAACTAAAATCAAATCAATCCAAATTTTCTTTAAGATATTGTTTAAGTTGTCTACTTTAAATGTCTTAAAAATTTATATTTTATATACAATCGACATATCAAATATGATAATCAACGTTGTAGAGCATAATTATTAGAGTATTATGATAAAAGTAAGGTCCGCCATATTCTATCGGAGTCTACCAACAATAGACCAACCGTCAACCTAAAACGATCTTCACCATAAAGTAACAACATACTCCATTCGTCATAAAATAAGGTTATTCTTTCTTTTTTGAGAAAAATTAAGAAGTTATTGTTGTATATTTATTCTTTTGTCCTCATGGACATGTGTTCTTACAAATTAAGCGATTACTAATTGATTTAATATAGAGACATTAATGGTGAGTCATGCATAACTAACTTCTTAAAAAAGAAACAGAAACGTGAATGGCTTGATATGTCTATAGACATGAGCGGCATAAGTAACTAGACCTGACAAACAACCCCTAAACCGTCTTTTAGCTCCTTCTAACCTTGTGGTGAAACAAGGAAGTCTTCTTTAAAGTCACCTAAATTTACCACTCTTATTTAAATTGCTTTTTTTTTCCTTCTTCTTTTCTAGTCGACATCTCTCGTTTAAATCTTCTTTTTTTTTTTTTTAATTCTAGTCGGCATCTCCTTATAGAAAGAAAAAAAGAGTGCTACCAAACAAACAAAGTCTTAGTAGTGAAGGTCGATAGAAACAAAGCAACCAAGACATTTTCTTATTACTATACACACTCCAATCCTACAATCTTAGTACTATGAATCGGCTTAATTGTCTATTACAAAACTAATAATCAAACAAAACGAATTCCATATTCCTTCTTGTTTAAATTTTAATGGTCAAAATCAAAACATGCCATGTGACATGCTAAGAAAAAAGTCCTAAAGTACTAACTTCAACATACTATTCCTTAAAATAATAAAACTTAAAAGCACCAAGCCAGCAAATACTAGTACATCAACTTCAAGCAACACTAATAACAATGCCATGCTTACAATGTTACTATCACTTTGTAGCTAGGAATGATCTAAAAATAGAAAATTGGCATCACAAAAGTTAAAAACAACCTTAATTTATACTACAACATACCGTATAATCCGCCCATCTGAAATCTTAATCACATGGTCTACATCACCCAACAATGTAGTCGTAGATACCCAGGTGATCCAACAAACATGTAGTCGTTAACTTATCCCAGAAAACATAGAAATCAAAACTACGCCGACCAAGAATAATTACAACCCACGAATGATATTCTTTTGAATAAAACAAAGGATTTACATTCTACAATTTTCAAAGCCACTTGAGGCTTGGTAATAGAGGGAGAGATCTAGAAGTTCTACGCTTAAAATTGATTCAAACCACACACACAAAACAAATTGAATCATTATACGGTTTGGTATCTTTCTAGGATTGCTCGTTTCTTGTCTCTCCCTCTCATAACTTAAACGGGGAAATTCTGTTTCTTGGGTCTACTTTCTTTTACTTCCTAATCTAATGTTCAAAAAATGACAAACGAAAAAAGAACTATACTGCTTCACGTGTAATCTCGACAATTCAGTAAATACGAATGTGTATCTACCTTTGTGTTGTTCAATGTTGCTGCTTCTGGTGCTCTCTTATTAGGAGCTCAGCATAGAGAAGCTCATTCCATGCGTCTGGTACACCGGGAAGGCACCAATGGCTGCAATCCTGGTACTTCAACGGGGATTTCCTCTCCGCTTCGGGTACATTTTTCCTCCGGTAGATTGATGGGTGGCCATCCTTTCGGTAATCTGTCAGGCGGGTGATATTTAAGTAGCTAACATGAGTTTTCATACCTTGTAGCACATCTTCAAGCACCTTCATTTTTGGTGGATACGGTGTTAAGTATGTTTGGTTCTTGATGGGTTCAGTCTCGCTGTCGCATGCCCCACCTGAATTCCACTGGCCACCACTACACAACCACCAATAAATTATAATCAATTTTCTTGCCAAGTACATTGCAATTGTTTTAAGGCTATCAGATTGATCAATTTACCTGAAATGTGAAGCGGAATAACCCCTGAAGAAAACTATCGACTTATTAGGATCTACATTCGCATCGACCCATCTTGCCCAAGTTGTCAAAGCCTTGTGGAATGCCTCGAGAACATTCAATACACCGTAAACATGACTGCCTTCTTGATAATAGTCTTTCCTGCAAATTTTTCTCGTAAATTAGCACCCTTTCGAAGGAGAAAGGATAGAAGTCCAATACTTCGGTGGTTTACTAAACCAAAATACTCACCCTAACGATGTTTTCTCATGAGTCCACCAATGTCCAGTGTTGAAGATGAGGATGTCGGCACCTTTATAATCATCACAAGTTTTCCCAATTAAATCAAGCCGAAGCCTTTCCTTTGCTGCACCACTCTTATCGTGTATTTCCCATTCTTGGACTAAGAAAGGAGAAACATAAAACTCTACCGTGAAGTTATAATCCTGCACATCACCGGCGCAACACATATAACCAAACGATCGGACAAGATAAAAACGAAAAACGTAAGGCGCAAACAATAATCAAACTCACTTTGAACACAAAAGAGTACTCAGCTTCCCCTCTAAAATGGTGCCTGCCATGAGCCTCGAAAACCTTGCTTTTATCTTTGGCTGCATTTTTCAGAATACACACCATAGATTCCCACATATTCCTATTCAGCGAATCACCGACAAAAACCAGTCGCTTTCCTTTCAACATTTGCAACATACGATTTGCATCCAATCTGAATCCAATGAAACAAATCCATCTCAACCAATCCAAGTACTAAAAAAACCTTAAATTCAATTCACATATAGATATACTACAATTAACTATATAACAATCTAATATAAGCTTAAATTCATAAACCCAAAATAAGCTATATAATTAATGATAATAAAGATCAAAATCAAATTGAGCTTTTACCTTGGAAGAGTGCAGCCATTAGGCTTCCACTTATACTTCAAATAATCTTTATCAGGCCTCCCATTAGAAATGCAACTGAATTGCTCATCGATCAGAGAACACGAACCGGGTTTGTAAAGCGGGTACGAATCATCCATGACCCAATCTCCATCAAACAAATCACAATTCATCAAAGACTCCACTGAGTTACTATCACTCCCACTGCTCTGTTTCTTAGCCGGAGCAGCAGCCGAAGAATTCGACACCGCAACCTTTTCCTCAACACTTTTGTCCGTACTGTTCGTCGTCCCTGATTGCTCCGGCGAGCTCAGACTCTGCTCTGATTTCCCAGTACTGTTCGTCGTCCCTGGTTGCTCCGGCGAGCTCAGGTTCTGCTCTGATTTCCCAGTACTGTTCGTGGTCCCTGATTGCTCCGGCGAGCTCGGACTCTGCTCTGATTTCCCAGTACTGTTCGCGATCCCTGATTGCGCCGGCGGGATCGGGCTTGAACTCTGCTCTGGTTTTCCGGTAATGTTCGTCACTTCCGTCGCCGGCGCCGGAGTTACAGGGGTGGTGATTTTTGTGTCGTTTTTCTCAACAGATGGTGGTTTATTTAAATCGGAAGCAAGTGGGTTCGTCTGATTCTGCTTCAAAACTGTATCTTTACCACTATTTTCTGTATTTTGCACAATGGGTGTCGGCTCTGTAACTGTACTGCTAGATCCGGTGAGGTTCGATGGAGCTGGAAGAGGACTAAAGGTGGGAGCTTGCTGCTCTGGAGAAGAAGAAGAAGTGTTGGGGAAGAGGTAGGAGTAGACGGAAGAGAAATGAGATCTGTACGGATCGGAATCGGAAGCTGCAGAGGCGGCGCCGGAGCCGCCGAAAATGTTGGTGAACCACGGAGAAGAAGAGTTGGGAGATGGGTTAAAGGCCAAGAAGACAGTGAAGAGCACGAAAGCGAACATGCAAACATACGCGAAAGCTATGGTTCTTCTGGTTTTCACCATGGAAAAGAGGCTCCGGAGGTCGGAGGCCAGTGTTCCTCCATTGATGGGGTGGTACTTGGCCACGTCAGCCATAAATGGTGCACTTTCTTCTACTTCGTCGTCGTCGTCGCCGTACTGATTGCACCCAGAAACGAGTTTTAGAGAGAGAAAGTGGCTATGGGTTTTAGAGAGAGAAAGGATCCAAAGGGAGCTGAGAGTGAGAGACCGAAGAGGACTTGCATGTGAGAGATGAGTGGACGAAGACGATTGTCAGTTTGGTAAAGTAGAATGGTGCTTTTTGTATGTAAATGGGCATGGTTTTGGTTGTAATATCGAAAATGCCACTGTTGGGTTCTTTGTTTAGCTGTGCATTTAATTTTGGTGAGTGACATGTGTTGGTTTAAAATGAATTACAAATGGTTTGGATTGTTTTAATTGGAGAAAATAAAATGATGAAATTTTAATACTTGACATTCCAATAACAATCCCATAAAAATAGAACAAAACTGGATTTTGAACATTAGATGAGTTGTAACTCCTAAGTTATAGACAAGTATGTAGCATTGATCTTCAACTTTAAAACTAACTATAGATTATTTAGTCGCTTTAAATTATTACAACTTTTTATAAAAAAGCGCAACAACCAAAGCTTGAAAGCACGAAATATCAAAAGTTTACTCTTTTGGATTAAATTTGTAGGCTTACTTCTTTTTTTATTTTATGTGTTTCTCGTTTTTTTGGGTTATCAGTACATTTAATCTCATATTTATCTCAAAGTTATAGTGAGAACATGGTAGTGGTTTGAATGTTTTCTCTAACAATTTGCTCGACAGCTCAGCACTTAAACAATTTTTACATTAAGCATGCTAGTTTAAGTCAGTTTTTTCACTTGCGGATACGTTAGCGAGCAAAAAAAGAAAATAAAAAATATGAACGAAACTCACAAATAGAGTTTTATTGAACACAATGGGTGTTTATAAAATGCAATGATGATTGTGACAAATGAAGTCATCAACTATTTATACTAGTGGTTTAACGAAATGGATGACTATGATGAAAGATACATGAGCACAGTGTATGACTAAGATTTGACAACTAAAGAGTCGATATTCTTTTAGAAAATATTACATGACTCTATCATTATCTAGACATTTCCAAAGTTGCTAGAAAAGAAAAGCTCGTAGAAAATTCTATAATGTAGGAAAACTTGCAAGCTTTGTGATTATTTAGATCGGATTTGCATGGATTGAGGCTTGTGTTTAGGATTGATCTTTCATGCTAATCATTTTCACATGACATTTACATGCGCAAGTCTTACATTTTTTTTTTTGAGCTATCCAATTCTCTATGAGTTACTTTATATGTGTGGGTATTACATTTTTGAACTTTTTTGTCACGTACATTCAGTTTGTGACAATATGCTCTCTACTTATATTGATCCACCTGCTAAACTATAACGGAAATAAATTAAACTCTCTCTCCTCCATTAGTCCACCTATAAAGCCACCACCCATTTGTACTCCTATTTAACATCATTTTATAATCAGTCTTCATCTATCACATTAATTGTTTAAATATCAGCAAATATATATGAAAATAGTACATAAAACATACAATACAAGTGAAATAAAGCTGAATGAAGTGCCCTTTCTCGTACTTATCATCGGAGTCGTAGTTGTAGTAGGAAATTACAGTTGTTTTTGTTTTTTCAAAATTTAGTTGATACAGATATAATACATTCATCAATGATCATGCGGTTTTCCACCTCTCACCCGTTTTTTGAAATCACAAAACAAAAGTGGAACAAGACAATGCCTACCGGCCATAAACGCGTGAGGCTCACGTACGAGCAGAACAGTAGTAGAATTGAAGGTACGGTGGAGATGCAAGGAAAACCAAGTGATGGCGTGTACGCGTGAAGTCATATGAGAATCCAATTGATTGGAAGGCCAGCGAGGCGCAGCTGCCCAGAAAGACGACACAACACAATCACAATCACACTTTAAATAATTTTAATTTTAAAAATAAATTATTTAAAATCAATATCACCGCCATTTGTGTCGGTCTTTACAAAATACTAGTCTCAACTTTTCCAATCTAGGAGTAGGACCTACTACTTTACTTGGACCTTCTTATGTTAGTGTCACATGTTCTGTTAAGTCCGTGTTGAATATTTAAACACCACTCGTTTACTAAATAAATTGTTCTGTCATTCGTTTATGTTAAACATGTTGGCTAAATTTTATTTCTTGTTTATATTTTTCTGTATTTGGAATGTTAAAAAAATTATGAGTTTGACGTAACTAAAAAATAAACTGAGATAATTGGTACTATGTTACTTTTGGATTTAGTTAATTAATATATGCTTGAGTTTTCTTCCAAAAAAAACTAAATTGAACTAAATTGCAACATAAATTAAATTAAAGTCTCATTTTTTTTTTTAAACCATGGGGTTCCTGATTGAGTGGGGATCAAACTCAAGAGCTCTTCCCACTCACGCAGCCCCAGCGCACCAACTGCGCCACACCCGGCGGATAATTAAAGTCTCATTTAGCACAAATATAGATCATAGTCTATGACATTGACTAGTAGATTATGAAATATATCGACCAGTGAGTTAGATCACATGTGATACAAGTTATAAATAATTAATTAAGCACATACGATCCTCACATTTCATCTAATTCTAATTAATGTGAAATGGAAATCGCACGGTTGGCGTGGATTTGAAAATACTAGTATGTGGCCTCACACTCCTTAAAACTTTTTCCTAAGCTCCCCTCCCTCCCTCCCCCAAGAAGCTGGAAGACATTAGACCAATCAGGTTGGTTTCTTCCATGTACTAACTCCTCTAAAAATACTGTTGAACAGGCTTAAACACAATCATTGGATGCCTAATATTGCATATTGGTTTGATCCCAAAGTTGAAAAACAAGTTCTGAAACTTAAAACCACTCTTCATCCACACTCTAGACATCATGAATTCAAGTAATATCTTATCCAATGTATTGGTCATCTTGACTTTCAGCCCAACATTACCAAGTTTTCTCTACACACCAAACCAAACAACAGGATCCAAAACATACAATCACAACTGAAATCAACATCCTCTGAATCAAGCAACATCTCTATATAACAGTATTGCAACTTTGCAGTTACATTTGGACTCAAAAAGCTATTGCAAGTAACACAAGAAAATGTTCTAAAAGAGAGACCATAATGTTTCACTGTTCAGTATCCATCCACCCACATATCCCTTCTGCATCAAGCCATCTTTGGGGTTTGATGTGAATCTTTTGGAAAGAGAACACAATGTCACGGCAGTCTCACATGACCGTTAACACAAGTACTACTTGATCCTGCCTTTAATATGTCTCCACAAAATATAGTCATTGCTGAACAGAATCGTATACATAAGCCTCTTGAAATAGAATTGCTATTCCCTCTATAATCAGATACCAGAGTACAACCCCAACAGTTTGCCTCCATAACTTAGAACTCTAATTATTCTAATCTCTTTGATGATGACACCCACATTAGATAAAGGAATCCCTGACAATACAAGTAATTTTGGATCCACCACAAAATCACCACTGCAGCATAAGAGGTGGAACCACTCAAAATGGAATATAGTATTGAAATGTTGGATGAACAACACTGAACGGTTGTTCAACCTCATTGAATACCCGTTCACACTTCCAGAAACTCAAGTTTATGGACAGGGAGATTGAACGGCCATTCAAACCAGTTGAACACCTAATCAGGCAGCATCTGACAGCCTAAACCCTGTGTGGTTTGACGCAATTTCACCCATTCACCTCCATAATTATTGTAAAATGACTACATTCAGTGTATTTGAAATATCCTAATAACACTAAAACCTTAGCTCATCATTAATCATTCACAGCTGAGGAGTCACCTCAGCTCGACCAATTACATTTGGAATAACTCCACTATAAATACCTCAAAACGATGTCATATTTAATCTCTACACTTTTACACTATTGCTACACATAATTTCATCGAAGACCTTACTCTAAAGCTAAGGGTGAATTTTAGTGTTATATACAAGTCTTCACTTAACGTGTAACTTCTTTTATAGTGTTATATCAAGTGTTGCACCCACCTCAAAAGTCCACACTATTCTTCTGCTTTTTTTGCAGGATCTGAACAAGAGACACACCCAATTCGAAATCAATTGTTGATTAATTTCAAAAACGATTCCCACAACAAACCAGGTGTAAACTACCCATCACCAATAAATTCATAAGGTATAACTCTCATTTTGGCTCTCAATCACTCTATCAGTGAGTCTTACAAACAAATTATATGTTTGAAACAGGAAAGTGAGAAATCCTGACAAGTCACCTTACAGCCTCGCAAGGTCAACAAAGAAAAAACCCTACGAAATCTACTTTTATCCAAATACTTCAGTACTTATCATACATATAATTTGTTTGATACCTTTTCAACCATAAATATTTACATCAACTCCACTTTGCTAACATGCACAAAGTCTGATACCTAGCCTATATTTCCACGACTAACTGCAGGCTTATCCACTTCATCCCCTATAACGTAGTGAAGTACAAAGTACAAACAAGTACATGAATATATCAAGATTGGTCTCTCATAGTGCTAAGTGCAACTTAGTTACCTATAGCAGCTAGTTCCAGAAGATGGTGCTAAGCCAATCTACTTACAAGAGAAGTTCATCACTAGTAAATTACAAAAATAAACCCTATTTCTCCTACAAATGTGGAGATAACCTTAGCAACAGAAGCTCCAAAGCAATCAGCAACGCCAACCATAAACAATAAGACAGAATATGAAGTTAGACATCTAACAAAGAAGATAAATCCAGAGTAGATGCAGTATCTTCTATACCAAATTTCTAGTTCCATTAGAGTATTTCAACTGTTTCAGAAAAGAGTTTACTTGAAAAATGAGCCAAATGGACCACCTGAACTATCTACTACAGTGAACAATGTCAATAAAATCCCACACAAATTCATATCTCAATGCTCAAAAGAAATCTTAATTGATAAAAAAAATTCTACACTGATAAGAAATCATATCGAAAAATCACATTCCAAAACCAAAAAGTGAACGTATCTTGTGGAAGATGAGATCTCGCCATCCTCTCTCTGTATTCTCAACAACAGTTGCATTCCCATATCTGCATCAAACCATGTATGGAACACATTTAAACACAGCAATAACACATGTAATAGACGCTAAGAATTATACGAAAAGAACAACAATTATCCATTAAATTCAGCTAACTCACCTGTCTTCTTCTGGAATGTCATTGTGGATCAGCTTGACAATAGTAATCCCTGGTTCAGGCTCATCGAAAGTGAGCTTCACCTGCAACAACCAATCAAGCTCCAGTCAAATAATCTGTATCTAGCAGCTAATTACCAATCCAACATAAACCGGAGATAAAAATCATCACTTTACCGTGGAAAAAACGCCATCCGGCCAGCTCCCGAACCTCCAGGTCTGCACAATCAACTTGCCATCCTGCAACTCCAAATTCTTCCCAGTGACAGATCCATCAAAAATACTGAACTCTCCACCAACCTCTCTACTGATCCTCGCATTGCTCTGAGTAAAACCCTTCCATCTATTATCATCCATCAATATCTCAAAAATATCCTTAGCCCTACAACTAAATTTCTCAGTCATAGCTATGGTCTTAAACCCTTTCTTCCCTTCCTTCTTCACCTCCTTCTTCTTCTCCACCACCACCACCTCCTTCTTCGGCGGCGGCGCCGCAACCTGGCTCTTCGGAGCCACCTTCTTCGTCTCCAAATCATCTCTTGCCGGCCCGCCCCGGGCCATGCTGTCAACATAAACCCTAACCTTCTCCAAAATCAAAGGCTTTCCTTTAGACACCATCGCCTCCTTCAATCTCCTCCCAACGGGTCCCTCGTCCTTGACGGTGACCCTGAGCTCCGGGTCCTCGTCGGCGTTCTCGTCGGCAATGTAGGGAATCTCGACGGCGCCGTCGACCTTGAGCAGTGATTTGCCGTCGGAGTCCTTGGCCTCGCCTTCCCAGGAGAGGGCGAGGCTGATTTCGTAGCCGGGAATGATCTTGCCCTTGCGGATGTTGACGTAGGCCTCGCCGTCGACCTTGTCGACCTTCTTGGTCTTGATGTGGAGACCGCCTTCGCCGGCGAGAACGGTGAGATCGGACAAGAGGTTGGCGAGGAGGTTGCGGGACCATTCGAGGCAATTGGTCTCGGACCAGTGCCAGTTGTGGACATTGGTGCCGTCGGGTCTCTCTTCCACGATCCACCGCTTGTCGCCCTCGCCGTATTTCGCCATTTGACTGTGACAGTGACTGTGAGTAGCTAGAGCGTAGTGTGTGAGAGAAGATGGAGGAGACGATTAAAGATTTGCGACGACTCGACGGTTCCTTCCTAATGGAAGAGTCTAGAATGTTTGTGGAGTTGCGCAGTCCAACATTTTGGGGAAGAGATAAGTAGGATCCTAACCTTTGTTAGGATTGTTGTAATTGGATTGATTTCTACTCTTTTTTATCTATTCTGTTTCCTACATGGTTGGAATTATTTGTTCCGGTTATGAAATTAAAAATTCAATCTTTCAATGCCAAGCACGTGGATCAATGGGTAAGAAATTGTCTCGACTTTACTTGATTTTTTAAGTTCTGAATTTCAAAAAATGTAGTTGTCTTATAGTTTGATAGAGAGGACTTTGTTCCGTTCTATAACTTAAATGTGTTAATTTCGTGTTGATTGTGAACCCACTTCGAAAACCTTAGCTTCCATCAACATTGATCTACTAGCTAGTGTTGAAATAGACAACGCCGATTTAACCAACTTTTGACAGAGCATGGAGCTTTCCAATGTTCGTCGATGAAAAAAGATGCTCGCAGATGTCGTATAAATTTTGTGAGATGTTGTATAAATTTTGAGAATGAATGTGTAGTATAATTAAAAAAATGGGTTTAATTTGCTCAGATCTTAATTAGATATTGTTTTGCCGGAATGATTGAAGTTTTCAGTACTGAAAATTTCAAACTCTCGATTGAACACAATTTGATCTGTTAATCCAAATATTTCATCTCATACAATAAAACTTGAACTTGAGATTTTAAAAAAAAAAAACTCAAAACGTTTATATAGCATGTTCTAACATAACTTGGTAAATCTATTGATAAATGATAATACTAGTAATATGTAAACTCCTCTTTTATAAACCATTAACCAATACATCAACTTTCAGGAAAAAATAGCAAGTATGGGCCAAACAAGAAAAAGAAAAGAAGAACAGTAGTCATTAATGGGCTAATTTGGGCCTGTAATTACCTAATTTTGCAGAGACAAAATGTCTTTTTCTCTAAAATGTCTTTTTCCTTGTGTGACACGAAAGAGTAGTAATATTCCAGTCTATTTTATTTACACAAGTTACAAGCCAAGTTCAATTTCGTGGAAAACCTAGCTCTACTTGGATTAGGCCCCAAGCTTCCTACAGCTATAAATCATTAACAAAACTGGCTGCTAATCTAAACACTCTCATCAATCCAATTCTCCATCCTCTTCTTCCATTTTCTACCGTTGTTGCCATACTTTTCTAATGTATCAACATCAACCTCATGCTGAGAATATCAATGATTCTAAATCATCTGATCATGATCAAGAGCTCCTCATGAGCGACTACGAAGACGAATCCTATGATTTTGAAGATCAAATGCTCGGGGACTACGAGGAAGACGAAGACTTCTATCCAATGGACATCGTAAAACAAGAAAATGTTGCTTCTTCATCATCCCAATCCCAAGAACATGACAAAGCCTTGTGGTCTCTGTTCTGGCATTACCAAAACCACGACGATTACCGAGACTATTTCGAGCCAACATACTACTCTCACTCTCTGTCTCGATCCAAGACTTCGCATCCCAAGAACGGCGACAAGGTGATCATGCCGGTGTCTGCTCTAGACAGCCTCGTACACCTCCGAATAGATTATCCCATGTTGTTCCAAATCAAGAACCGCTCCAACGGTAAAATTTCCCACTGCGGAGTCTTGGAGTTCACGGCAGAGGAGGGCTCGGTTTTGTTGCCTGATTGGATGATGCGGAATTTGGGGCTCGAAGAAGGCGATCTCGTGGATTTTAAGAATGTGAGTCTCCGAAAAGCCGAGTTTCTGAAGCTACAGCCTCACGACATTGACTTTGTTACCACAATTGAGGATCCGAAAGCTGTGTTGGAATCGACATTGGCGAGCTTTTCTTGTCTCAGCTACGGCGATACCATTGAAATCAACCATGGCGATAGAGTGTATTGCATTGACGTGTTGGAGACGAGACCTGGCGAAGCTGTTTGTGTTAATGAAACCGATTGCGAGGTGGATTTTGCTCCGCCTCTTAACTGTAGAGCGGAGACAATGGTGTCTAGGAAATGTGCGGGAAGGGTTGTGTTTGGTGGGCGCAATAATGGAACTCGCGAGGAGGCTCGTAGCAAATCGAGAAAGCTATCCGAGAATGTGGAAGATGAGAGTTCGAGGAGTGGTAGTGAAGAGAAGAAGTTTCAGGCATTCACAGGGAAGAAGTGCGGTTTACTAGATTGAACTTGATTATTAGCTATGTCAATATTTATAAGCATAATGACATATGACGCTATGTTTTGATGTCTCATAACATATGTATAATTATATTTTTCTTTTGTTACAATACGAGTATATACAGACTCAGCTAGGACTGTGGGCTCTATGTTTGAGTTGTCGGTTTGGAGTTTATCTCAACCGGCTTGCATTCTATTTTATGTTCCTGAGTAATAAAAATTAGTTCATTTGCTTTAAAAGAATGAGTATATACTTTGTGTTATAACTCTGTACTAATAAATAGAGAAACTGCCTAATTTTAGAGATCTTTCCATCTTCTTTGCAATCAAGTACCACTCATTAATGGAGATCTCTCATAGTCTAATATTTATTTTTGTCGTGGATTTCAGTATTTTGGGGTCATATACTTGTATGGTTAATTTGCTTAGGAAAGAAGCATGTGGTTGGTGAATAGAATCACACAACATTATTTTAAGATTTTTTAAAAATCGCCACATTTATAACACTTTATATATTTTTTGTACTTATATATAAGAAACTCTAAATAAAATTTGTTGCAATTAAACGGATTCGATAACAACACGACCTAATTAATAAGTTGATTAAGTTATCGGACACAAACAAATTAACATAAGCTAAATTCATTTAACGAGTTTGAGTGTTTTTAAAAATTATGTCCCAAATTAGCAGCCTAAATATAAAGATTTTTACGGGTACAAACATGACTTCAATTAATACGTCTTGTTCTAGTTAATGATTCTTTTCTTCGAGATTAATATACGTAACCATCCCTACACAATTTCAATTATTCAAATATAAATAATAAAAAAATCGGAGTCCAGATTAAATACACAAAAAATAGGCAATAAATTAAACTAAGCAGTATATTCAAAAAAAAAAAAAAAACTAAGCAGCAAAGTCAGACGTGGCATCAGAGACGGCGAGTACATAAACACGTGGCGAGTAGGGAGTGGCATGATGAGTTGTACAAAGTAAACGACGTCAACGGACAAAGAAACCAAATCGAATTTTCAAACGTTGCGTGCGGTAAGAAGTATGGTCCACACTCCACCGCACCGCGGGGACAAAATCGTAAATTACACGACGACAAAGAAAGCAAATATTTTATATTCACAAAACACCAAATTAACAAAAACAGAGAAAATAGATAATAAAAAATAAAAATAAAAAGACCACATTTGCGGATTGTTGGAGTGGAGAGCAGCGACAAGACAACGAAGACCAGTTTTCATGGCCACCACCGATGCAAACAATAGAAGACGACTAATTTATCCAATTTCCATATCAGGGTAATTTGCGTAAGTCCCGGAGCTCAGCCTGGCACGAGTATATTTTGAATTTTTTTCATTATTTAATTTTAGTTTTCAATGTTTCGAGCACAATTTAGCGCTCAGAATCTGATTCCTCGTTCTCTGTTCTCGATTTTGAGCAAAACCCATATTAAATTTGTGGATTGATTACGGGTAAACGACACGAGGATTGGAAATCTTATATGGGTATGTGTGTTTTTTTATATTTGATTTGATATGTTGTTTCCTGTGTTCTTATATGGTGTTTGGGTTTGAATCCCGAAATGGGGTTAAGGAGTTTGTTTTCTTAATCTGATTGGTTCTTTGATATTGTTGTAAGCAAAGGGTAGTTCTGGGCAAAACCCAGTTTTATGAGTTCAAAAGTAGAAAGTTGGTTGGAGTTGGGAGATGGG
>JAYMTF010003722.1:0-14577 GCA_036897485.1 Pelargonium nanum | reverse complement strand
TGAACCCACGACTTCCTACGTGGAGATGTGTGTCTTGACCATTGCGCCACCCCCTGGGGGCAAGGGTCAACTTACTTAGGTTGTTGATTTTAATCATGATAAATCGGTTACCTCTTCAACCTCTGCAAGCACAACTTATGATATACTTTAAAATTATGTTTCTATATGATTAGTAAGAGTTGATTTGGGATTAGAGGTGTAAATTCTTTATCGGTTTGAGATAATAGAATTTCTTCATTATCGGTAAAAGTTTTTTTTAGTTCTCTCGTATCAATCCGTACTTAAGCATCATAGTGCTTTATGGCTACTCATTATTGCATGCCCATACACTAGTAGATGTAGACATTATTATCCTAGAGGTAGTAAGAGTAAGCAAGTAATGGGATCCAATTGTGCGTGATCCAAATGACTAAACAAATGCCAGTAAACCACACCAATAACTCAGTAAGGCAATTTAACAGGATTGAATAATCTATGAAATGCTCGTTAAGTTAAAACCCACGAATTAGCGAGTGGGTTACTATGTCATGACTTTGGGGCTAGCACCATTCTCAAAGAGAGCATGTCCAATAACAGGATTTATTGCATTCAGTGGGAGTGCCTTGAGTTTTTCAACCTTTCAGAATAAATAGATGAATGCAACCTTATTTTCTTTGAAAGCATCCCAGTAGTAGAATATGCATCTCTGCTGGTCAAAGAGATTGTCTAACTGGTTTAGAACCCAATGTCTGTATCTGAGGCACAGACTAGTATCTGGTTTGCACCTTCTCTCTCTCTCTCTCACACACACACACACACGCACTTGATTTTCTGCAAACTGATATTGCATGAAGTGGGTGCCTAATGCTTTGTTTTATTAGTTGAGTATCAGAAGCTAAGGCCACTGTCTTATCTACTATATTCATTAGGTACAATATTTTATTTGTGTATTGTGACTGATCTCAACCATATGTTTGTCTTTGTCCTTCCTGGCAAAGTTTTCTTCATATTATTGATAATTGGTGATACGACATAAGAGGAAAAGCTTTATAAGTTTTATTCATCATATGCTAACTTTCTTATTCTCTATGATAGAATTACTTTGGAAGCGTATATTTCTTGGGGTAATGATCAAGCTTTTTCTGCCATTTTGTTATTTCCTGTCAATTTATCATTTTACTTTTAGGTAGGGGGATTGGCATGTTTTAGTTTGGTTTCCTTGTCTTGCTAAAATTACATGGGTTGTTACTCCTAAAAACATATTATCTCGTAAATTAGTTTTGTCTCACCGCTTGTTAGAGTTTGGCTTGAAACTAAGCTTTTGCTTTCTCTTGGAAACAGAATGTCTACCAATCTATGAACATTATTATTTGAGGAGCCGCTGGAAACCATTTTTTTGTTTTCAATCATTGCTGATAACTATTATTCTAAGATGGATGATGGTGGACAACATGAAAATGGGAGACATAAGATGGACTATTACAGAGGATCACTCTCTCCGGTAATGAAAATGCATAAACTTTCTACCTATGTTTGTGTGTGCGCGCACGCTTTTACATATCCATTTGAACTGAATTCAAATAAAATGTGCAGTGGAATGTGATGCCACAACATCAAGGAAAAGAACAAAATGCTTTAGCCATGAATAAGAAAATAATGTCCATTCTTGCTGAGAGGGATGCTGCTATTCGAGAACGGAATCTAGCACTGGCTGAAAAAAAGGATGCCCTGGCTGCACGAGATGCAGCACTTGTGCAGCAAGAAAAAGCACTTGCGGAGCGAGATGAAGCTTTAATGGAACGAGACAACGCCCTAGCTGCACTTCAGTATCGGGAAAGTACAATTAATTTCCCATTGGGTGGTGGAATGCAACGTGTAGCAAAGCGCATTCACCATCCCTCAAATCATCCAGCTGACAGAGACGATGTCTCAAACTACATAGGAGAAGTGCATATAACTGATGCATTACCTATATCTGTCATTTCTTCTGAAGTAGTCAAGTCATGTAAGAGAAAGCGATCGAAAGAGAACAAGGATGTTTCATCCAAAGCACCAAAGTCGCCACGACAGGTGAAGAAAGCAGGGGAAGACTTGAATAGGCAGGTCCTCTGTGATGGGAAGAAGTACAAGTCAGAGTGGGATAGTCATGATGTGGGCTTGAACCTGATTGCTTTTGTTGAGTCCGCCATGCCCGGGCCAGTTTGCTCATGCACTGGAGTACCTCGGCAATGCTACAAGTGGGGAAATGGCGGGTGGCAGTCATCTTGTTGTACCACCACCATGTCAGAATACCCACTGCCACAAATGCCAAACAAGCGTCATGCCCGTGTGGGTGGCCGGAAGATGAGTGGGAGTGTCTTTACAAGATTGCTCAGTCGGCTGGCAGCAGAAGGCCATGATGTATCAGTTCCACTGGATCTAAAAGACTATTGGGCTAGACACGGGACAAATCGTTACATCACTATCAAGTAGGTTGTGTACAATCTGCAGAATTATGTTTTCCACCAATTCTGCCACTTTTTGTGGTTGTAGTTTCAAGTTCAAGTAATACTTGTAGCAAATATGGTTGAGCTGCATTGAAAGCTAGGATAGAGCCTCTGGATAGAAGGGCAATTTCTCATGCATTTCTGTTTACAGACTATGTTTTAGTGTTCAAATGTCTATATCCCCTTTGAGGGGGATATTTTGTAATATATTGCAGTACATGAATGTGTTAGCCCTGTATCCAGTTGCATTGCGAATCTCGTATAAACCGATAATGTGGAAATATATCTATGAAGTCGCTACTAGAACTAGCAATTTGGATCACAACACGCATACGCAAATCTACCAAACTCAATATATCTGTAATCGAGTCATGTTGGTGTTGGAGAATCTAACACATCTAACAATCACGTTTGTTTGTTGTGGATCTATAAAACATCCATGACATGATTTTAACGGAGTGCTCTCTTTAAACATTTTTCGATAAAATAAACATCCATGACATTTATAATGTGCTGACATAGTGACGTGTTTTCAGTAGCCGACGTGACACAAATACGAAAAATACGAACCGGTCAAGTGACCGGACCATGGTACCGGTCAGATCAATTGGTTCACCTAATTGATATCCCCTTAAAAATTTAACATAGCCGCTAACGGCGTCGTTTAAAAGCTTAATCACCAAGTTCGGTTTAGCTTCCCTACAACTAAAGCCCTAAAAACCTGTTAAAATATTCCACAGCCAACCTCCTCTAAACAGAAGCCACAGAGCCAGAGCCACCGAGTTCCGAGTCATTTTCGACCACCATGGCCGAGTCTCCGGCGGAACTCGTCGTCGCCGATGATTTGGTTTCTTTAAACTCGAACGGACTAACCCCAGAGGAACTGGTGGCCAAGTCCATAGCTCCCATTAAGAGAGACTTCGTCCGTCCTCCGCCTCCCAGGCCATCCTCCGCCCAAAACGACGACGTTGCTGAAGCTCAGACCAAGACCTCCCAGTCCGGCTTGGTTAAGGAGAAGAAATCAAAACGCCAGCTCAAACGAGAACGCCGTCAGGTCTCTCTGAAACTATACGTGTTTTAAATTTAATTTTGCATTTGTACGTATTTTAATTTGCTGCTCTAAAACTTGAATATCAAAAGAAAGGTCATTTTTAGATAAAATCGTTGCTTGTGAATTCGTGTTGGTCGTGCTTTTATAAAAAAGAAAATTGTAATTTTAACTGGATTACTGAAATTTTGGTTTCTGATTTCCGTATTGTTGGTTGCTAATTAAATTTTTCTGCATCAAACTTTAAATTATCCATTATATTGCTCTATCAAAATGTCTGATTCTTGGGAGAGGATAGGGTTGCTGGCAGCTAGTGTGTGTGCTGGAACAATGTCGAGGAGTACTAATATTGCTAATGTGCCAGCAAGCAGCTTGCGGCACGTCCTGGAGGCTGGAGACTCTTCAGGCCCGTTTAGGTGTAGAAAACAGGTTTTTGTTTCCTGTGGAAAACTTGGAGAATTTAGAAAACTTGTTTAGTTGTAACATTTTCCATTTCTTATTATTTCGAGTCTAAATTAGAATGGTGTAATGTAGAATTAATTTTAAATTGGTAAATAGAAAAATTTATGCATAATAGATACCCGTGAGACATAAAAAAAGTAAAAATAAGTAGCGAAAGAAATGAGTTTTCTATTTGGAAAACTCAAAAAAACAGTTTCCCATTTTCAAGCTATTCTGGAAAACTGGATAACAGGATTTTCCAGTTCCTGTGCAACTAAACAAGTTTTCCAATTTTCCAATTTTAAACAGTTCTCTGGAAAACTGGAGTAATACTCCATAACTAAACAGGCCCTTATTTTTTTGTGCTTCCAAGAGTTTGATGATTAGTAAAGCTTATCAATCATTATCTGATCGCCAGGAGTTTTTTTGTTTGTTTTGTTTAACTCACAGGATCAAAAATCTGCAGCTAATATCTGTCCTACAATTGCAAAGACGGGTGATGTTAATGCATGTCCTTATAATGAGAAGTGCCGATTCAGTCATGACTTGGAATCCTATAAGGATCAGGTAATGCAGCATGCCTCATATATTTGTTTAAGTCTTAAACTGATTTACATGTTTTTTCCTTGATAGTTTTTTTCATTGTGGGTGAACTAATATGTCCATCTCTATGTTTAAAAATGCAGAAACCTGCTGATCTAGAGGGAGAATGTCCTTTTGCAAGTGCTAAAGGTTCATGTCCTTATGGTGTAGCATGTAGGTTTGCAGGCACACATAAAGATGTTCCTGGCGGTTCTTCAACTGTGCTGAAGCAATGCTCTGAAATGAATGGACTGAGCAAAGATGTTCAGAAGCTATTGTGGAAAAATAAAATGCAGTTCCCTAATGCAGATGCAAAACTCAAAGCTCTTGGACTTCTGGTATGAATAGGCCCCACTTATCAGTTCTTACTCTCTTTAGCTACTTCGTTACCTGTCTCAATTTTTGTACACTTCTATTTTTCCCTCTTTTACTTAAATTTTACTTTTTGTTAGAGGACTGGAGTCACAGCCATTATAATATGGTTGACACTTCACCAATAATGAAAATACTGCAATAAAACATAGTAAGTCATCCCACATTTTTTCTTTCACAGGAAATGTAACTAATGCAAAATATCCTTTGAGTGTACAAAGTTACTTTTTTTCCATCCCACTGTCAAAGATACACTAGGAGTCTAGGAATATGTGCATGCCGCACTGTGCTATCTCATTTCCGAAATCAAACTACTGTTCGCAAACCTTAGGATCAAATTCATATTTCCAACTTCAACAATGTGCCAAAATCTATTCAGTAGACCTTTAATGGTGGCTTCACGAATGGCTGCGGCAACGCAACGTACTGCAAACAAAGGGGTTGTGGCGGTAGTGGAGGACTTGCTTGAATTTGTGGAGGGCTTTCGAAGGCGCAAACCTGAACCAGAAGGAGATGGTGGCGGCAGTGCGGGCAAGGACAACAGAATCCTTGAGGTGGTTGATGTTTGAGAACTTTTTGGAGGGGACGATGTCGCGATGAGCATCTTGAATGAGTGGGAGCCCATGTCAATGGAGTCGAAGAGAGACGATGGGATTGGGAGATTGGTGGCCATGGTGGCTCTATCTATCCGGCTGGTTTGGTGATTGGGTACAATTGAGCAATGAATTGGATTCGGTCCATAGAGATCAACTTTTGCTGCTAAGACAACGAACAATACTGTTAAAAAGTGGGTTAAAATATTTAAAAGAGATAATTCAATTGGTAGATCCAAAGGCATAGGCATGATTAGCTAAGACTCAACCAATAATTCGTTGGAGAAGATTATTTTATCACTTTTACTATGTTGCTGTTTTTGCAATTTCATTGTGTTTCCTCTTTTTTTTTCATGGTTTTCAAATTTTATTTATTCATTTAAAAATGTTATTTTTCAATTGGAGTTGGAGTACTTAGAGGTACCCTCTATTTTTCTTTATCTTTGTACATATTTCCATAACCACCAAAATGATATGAAATTAGTTCAAAGATGTAAATGCTTTAAAATACACTTGACTAATGAACTTCTTTCAGCCCTCTGTTTCTAAGGATGCTTTACTTTTCAATAATATTTGTATTATATCGCTTTTAACATTGGCCTTCAATCTACACTGTTTTTTCTGATCCCATCATAATATATAGTACCCCTGACACTTTTGCATTCATGGAAGGGATCATCTGGTATCATGTTCATTATATTTTCACATGTTATTTGCAGGGGAAGGGCAGTTCAAAAGTGAAAATGCCTGAAAATGATGAAAGTGATCAGCCTATTTCGGACACTGTTGACGTTGCTGCTGTAAATGGTAATGGGGATGAAATGGCCAGTAACTCAGTTGACAAATTAGAGCATTCTACAACTGTGCCAGTAGATGGTAATGTAGATGTTACATCTGCAACTGACGAACTTAGGCCCCTCAAGAAAGCTAAATCTACAACTGAAGAGAATTGCTGCTCTTGTAAACCTTTACATTGCAAATGAATTGTTTTATTTTACACTCCATCCATCCCAAAATGTGTCCTTATTTCTATTTTGAGAAAAATTAAGAAGTTATTTAGTGCGGTATGTTTACTCTTCTATCCTTATGATCATGTGTTAAGGGATACTAACTAACTTGTTATAAGGATATTGTTGACAATTTATGCATAACTAACTTATTAAAGGAGAAAGACGGCACTCATTTTGGGACAAAAATGCAAGAGAAACAATATACTCATTTTGGGGTGGAGGGAGTATTCTTCTTTTTTTGGGTTTAGAGATTTTAATACTGTTGTTTGTCTTAAATTTTTGCAGCAGATGTGAGTGTCCCAGAGGAAGATTTTAAGGAAAGCTGCGCACTAGTTGAACCAGTAGCTGCTAATGATTATACATGCACAGATAGTGATAGAAGCCTAAAAGTACACCCGCGTGAAAAGAAGCTTATTGACTTTAGGGACAAACTGTATCTTGCACCATTGACTACTGTTGGAAATCTTCCATACCGGAGGGTTTGTAAAGTATTAGGAGCTGATATTACCTGTGGTGAAATGGCTATGTGTACTAATCTATTGCAGGTATGTGTTTTGCCTATTTTCTTTTACTGAATAGTTGATCAGATTTGTACTAAAACTGGTGTAGTATCTTGTATTAAATAACGTTATATGCATTGCAAAATATTACATTTACTACCAGCGTATGAGTTTTCTGTCTGTGTTTGTCCCCAAGGGCTTCTCGACATTTTATTTACTTATATGGAATCTATCAGGCTATTAGCTTTACTTAGTACATGTTTTCTGTCAAGTTTAATGGACTTTCCCATAGTTCTATGTGATAAAACCTCTTAGAATTCAGAGCAGAGGAACTAGATTCAAGCATGCCAAACTTAAGTATTGGATTATTGTTTGATTACTCTATTTCTTTCAATTTCAGTTATTTACCTTGAATCCTTGTGGTTGTATAGAAGGATCTTTCTTTACTAACCATGCTCATTAGGTGACCATTGAAACTATTAGGGTTCTGTGTTGCCATCTTGTGCATCACCCTAAATTATTTCTTTCTTATCCTTCAAGTCGGGAAGTTGGGTTTCTTCCTCTTTTGTTGTATTTGATTATTCTTTGATAACCCTGTGGAACATGATTTGACATATCTTCCTGTAATTTTTGCTACTGGGTTAGGGGCAAGCTTCAGAGTGGGCACTGTTGAGACGACACGCATCTGAGGATTTGTTTGGAGTGCAGATATGTGGGGCGTATCCAGATACTGTTACACGTGCTGTCGAACTCATAGATAGAGAATGTACTGTGGATTTTATTGATATAAATATGGGGTGTCCAATTGATATTGTTGTTAATAAGGGAGCTGGTTCATCTCTTCTGAATAAACCAATGCGGATGAAGAGCATTATAGATGCAGCTTCAAGCACAGTGGCCACACCCATAACTGTTAAGGTACATGGTAACATTTTTTTATTGTTCCATACAATGATGTCACTTTACTTGGGAAGGTTGGGTTGATTGGTATCATAACAATTAACATGTCACTTTACTTGGGAAGGTTGGGTTGATTGGTATCCAGTTATCCTTATAATTGACTTGCACTTCATCTACTTTGTCATGTTTTGAATTATTTTTTCCTTGTTCTTGTTTCAGTCTTTCTGGTAAATCTTATTATTGTTTTTGTTCAAGATGTAATAAGATGCAATTTACTGTTGAAATAGGTACGGATGGGGTATTATGAAGGAAAAAACCGCATCGATTCTTTAATTGCAGATATTGCTTCCTGGGGAGCAAGTGCTATAACCATACACGGCAGAACACGTCAGCAACGCTATACCAAGGTTGCTGATTGGGAATATATAAACCTATGTGCCAGAAAAGCCCCTGACACCTTGCAAGTCGTGGGAAATGGAGATATCTTTTCATATCTAGATTGGAATGAGCACAAGTCTGACTGCCCTGAGCTTTCGACGTGCATGATTGCTCGAGGCGCACTGATAAAGGTTTGTATTTTGGAAATTTTCTATTTGCCCCCGAATTTCTTTTTCTTTTGTTTTCTTTTCATTTTGTCTGTGGTACTAGTTCTAAGTTATATGCATTTGTTAGACTTACTGTTTTCATTGTACATGAAATTTGACACACGAACTCTTCTAATTGTTTGCAGCCTTGGATATTTACTGAAATCAAGGAACAACGACACTGGGACATTAGTTCTGGGGAACGATTTAATATTTTGAAGGACTACGTGAGGTTTGGCCTTGAACATTGGGGCTCCGACACAAAAGGTGTGTATTACTGTCCAGATTTATATTTTTATATCAAATATTTTTTAGTTGTGTTCTTTGTTTCAAGTGACACTTTTCTGCTGACATACTTGCACTAATTTATACTGAGGTAGCGTTTGGATTTAAAAAAATGGAATCGTAATGGGAATTAAGATATCCCATTCCCATTCCAACACATTTCTCATGACAAAAAAGTCTTGATCGAAACATGATGATGGAGAATCTCATTCCCTTTCTTGATTCCCATTTCTAAATTAAAATTCTAATACAAACAGTACCTAATTGAGATGTAACATCTGCCATGTAGTCCTGGTTTGGCCCGTTTAATTAGATTTATATACTGATATATAGGTTTTGCTGAACTTCCCTTTACTTCTTGTAAAAGGAAAACAATAACATGTCAGTGTGGTTGTTGAATCGAGGTTCATATCGTGAATCATATGATTCATGTATATTTTTTGAAATTGGGTTATATATAGTTTAGAAGCTATTTGTAATAATTTTCCTTCGTATGTTAAGTTTTAGTATAATATAATGTATTTTACTTATTTTGGTACTTATGTTTCCTTAATCTATTGCCATTGCCTTCTTTTTTTAACTCTGATGGTCATATTCCTTTCAAATGTTATCATGTATTTCCCAACTATTTTTCTTGTTAACTATACCTATCCCTACCCTTTTTAGTTTCTTTTAACTAATTTCTCACATTTCCTCGTGCGAGGAATGTCAATAGAAGCTACCCCAACCTTTGCCTGAATCATCTCATATATTTTATTATCATTCCTTTTCTTATCACAACATAGCCGGCTGTTTAGCTAACCTATAAAACTTTCTACCCAACTCCTAAAAGCCCTCCCCCACTTCAATAACCCCGCACCAGTTCTATTTATCTAACATTCTCTTCAGTCTTTTTTTTTTTATAAAAAAACTATAGATCCATGGTATTTAAAATGGCGAGTTATAACAAATTCCTAGTCTTCTAGCATAATTTTGTGTTGTTTGATTCTGATTACTTATAACTTCCATTCTATGAATTTTGATGCGTGTGATTATCCAACGTTTGATTTCTTTTAGTTCCTGATTTTCATCTTGAATCCGCAGGAGTGGAAACAACTAGGCATTTCTTGTTGGAATGGCTTAACTACACATGTAGATACATACCTGTTGGTCTTTTAGATGTGATCCCACAACGACCTAACTGGCGGCCCCCTTATTATGTGGGTCGTGATGACCTTGAAACATTAATGGCCTCTGAATCTGCTGCTGATTGGGTAAGCTGTGGCCTTTTGGCTTGGAAGATTACTAGGGCTTTTGAGATATTAGGCAGCGTGATTGTAATGACATTCTTGTCCATTTTGCAGGTTCGGATCACCGAGATGTTGCTTGGCAAAGTGCCTGACGGCTTCACATTTGCACCGAAGCACAAGTCCAATGCCTATGACCGGGCAGAAAATGGCTAACATTTGGCAAATGCAAACAACATTTCTTCCCCTGAATGCCCGTATTTGACTCAATTGAATGTTCAGTTTTTGCTCGGAATCTTTCCCATCAAGTTCTGAATTTTTTTAATCTTCATTTTGTAATGCAAGAATGTTTTGAAGTGTATCATCTTGGATAGCAAAAAGGGAAACATTTATATATCTTGAACTTGGGAATGGCTATTTAGATTTCTAGCCATTACAAGTCAAAATTAATGTAATGTGCCAAAAAAGGGCATAACAGACTGAGATTTATGTCTTGCAGTATTGATGATCAAATATAAAACAAAATTGAAGTAATATTTGTTAGTCATATATAAACAGCTTCACAATAATACAAAACTAGTCTTGTGAACCCATTATTTTCCCTCTTGAGTTTACTGTGATTGGTTGGTCAATCTGTATACATTGAAGTCTTCAATAGAGAAGCTTACTATTGGTTCTTGAGGCCAAGCCATGACTGAACCTCAATATAATGTGCATACACACAGTGACACTTGAGCCACAAATACAGTAATAAATTTTTGTAACAGTACTAGAACATATTGGTTAATGTGCAGAACCAATGAAGTTTTTACATGTATATACTCTCAAATAGTTACATTTGCTGCCCATATTGTCACAAAAACGTTTTAAAATTTTGGATGAGAAATAATTTTTTTTAATCAAAGTTCCCTTGAATTTTGAATGAAAATGTTGTTGATATTGTCCAAATAATCATAAGTAAAATACAAATGAATACTCGACACGTGGCACCTGAACGCTGCGTCGGTCCTTTCTCGGGAAACCAAACATCTCGGCAACAATGGATAAATCCATGTATCACGTGGGCGAAGGTGTCTTCCTCGCTTGATCAAGAAGTTCCGCCATAGTGGACATACCCGGGTCTCGAACGACGGCTCAAAACTTGTCCGCTAGTGCTCGGACGACTCGGCTTAAACAAAACTCCAACTCCTTCGTCCAAGCCAAGTCGGGCTCTTTCGTTGAAATTACACCGTAAGTGTGTGCTCTAAGGTATACCACAAAACTTAGCTCCCACGAGATACGCCAAGAGCATCAAGGAAGAACATGACATTTAACTCCCACGTCCCCAAGGAGACCATAACACTTACCTCCCACTAGGAGCCCCATTGGTTCAAGGGGATCCACAACATCTGGCTCGCAGAAGGAGCTTCAAGGCTCTTAAGGAAGACCTCGTTGTTTTAATCTACGTGAGGGAACACCAAGTTCCCAGCCTCATCGTCTACGTTCAACATAATCAGCTTCGTGTCGACTAGCTCAACTTGTATATGGACACACCCATTTAGAAATAAATAAATAATTTGTCTAACACATTGTATAAAAGATTACTCATATAAATTAAACAGATCAAATATATTGGGTCAAATCGGGTCATTATCAACCAATTTATTTAAATATTTTAAGTTGGATAGTGTAATTTTGAACCTCACTATTTAAATGCATTAGTCGAGTCATGTCGTGTTAAACCGTTCATAAATGAGTCGTGTTCATGTCATGTGATTCAATTCGTTAACAATCGAGTAGAGTGTAGATTTGAATTTTTTTTAAAAAAATATATAAACTTTTGACCCGAACAATCCGTGAACACAAATTGTCACCTTAATAAAGTAAATACAGCAAGACAGAGATATTGCAGAATAACTGCATCATCAAATTTAGTAGGAGTCAAACATGAATAAATTTCATAGCACCTACCCATACGAAAGTAGGCTCTGTAACATCCTACAAAACAAGCCTTCAATCAATAATTGTGGTCATTTCCACACTCCTATTTGTCAGTTAGCTTCATCTATTAAAGGGAATTCAATACACACAAAACAAAATCTGTTGGGCAAACATAATCTGTTGTACCTATAATGGCAAGTACAAACAGTAGTTCCTCTGAATAATGATACAAATTACACAAAACAGAGAATCAGCCAAATATTTGTCATAGTCATACAAACAGAAACACAAACTAAAGTAAGAGATGCTAATGAATATGATTTCCAGAGTACTATAATAAACCATGTTAAGAAAAAATAACACAAGTTCATAATTTAATGCCCACCATAGAGGATAAGAAACCACATAAATGGGTTTGAACTAAAACATAGGAGACAACTAGCAAAATTGTATACCCTAGATTTTGGAACTCAAATTCATCATAGGAACCAAATCACAACTGTATTGAGAGATCAGTCTGTAACACATATTCGTTATCTTAGACCCTGCCTGTGAATCATAAGAAGCACCAATATCATAAACTGGATAATTAAGAGCTCGACAGCAATGTCAGCTACAAGGAACCAACCTCCCGAGCCGATTTTTGTTTGGGAGCCGCTTGAACCCAGCCCCCATCAATAGATTCAAAGCTTCCATTCAGCCCATCATCCAAAAAATCACCAACCTTTTTTACCTTAAGCTCTTTAGGCTCAACGGGGTAATTCCCCGAAAAGCAAGCATAACAAAAGTTAGGAGAATCACTAGCCAAATACCTCTTCAAGCTATCGAAAGACAGGAAAGCAAGCGAATCACAACCGATGAAGTCTCTTATCTGATCCACACTCATCCTATTCGATATCAGTTCCTCTGAGCTAGGAGTGTCCACTCCATAATAACAAGACCCGATGATGGGCGGGCTAGCGATCCTCATATGAACCTCCTTAGCCCCGGCCTCCTTCAACAACCTAACAATCTTGGAAGACGTAGTTCCCCTCACAATGGAGTCATCCACAACCACAACCCGCTTACCCTCCAACACAGCCCTCACCGGCGAAAGCTTGAGCTTCACTCCAAAGTCCCTAATCTTCTGCGACGGCTCAATGAAAGTCCTCCCAACATAGTGCGACCTTATCAGCCCCTGCTGAAAGGGCACACCGGCTTTCACAGCATAACCAAGTGCAGCCACAACACCCGAATCAGGAACTGCAATCACAACATCACACTCGACCGGGCTCTCAGTAGCAAGTATCTCCCCATAAACCCTCCTAGACTCATACACAGACCTACCAAAAATGATCGAATTAGGCAAAGCAAAGTAAATGTGTTCGAAGATACATTGTTTCGGCTGTGGATGAGGCATTAAGCAGAGCGATGACTCGACCCCCTCTTCGCCGACTACAATGACCTCTCCGGGAGCCACCTCTCGCTCATATGTAGCTTCAATCAAGTCAAGCGCACAAGTCTCTGAAGCAAACACCACAGCTCCATTGCTCCTCCGACCCATCACCAGAGGACGAAACCCATATGGGTCTCGCACGGCCACGAGCTTATCTTCAGTAACAAAAACCATTGAATAAGCTCCCTCCAGTTGCTCACAAGCATCAACAATTCTCATCAAAAAAGGTCGCGCCTTTGAGGTCGCAATCAGGTGGAGCACAACCTCAGTATCAGAGCTCGTATTGAAAATGGACCCATTCTCTTCCAGCTTCGCTCTCAGGGTTCGGTAATTCACCAAATTGCCGTTGTGGGCCACCCCGACGGAGCCGAACCTGTACCCGGCGACGAACGGCTGGACGTTCTTGAGCATGTTCGAGCCGGCCGTCGAGTACCGCACGTGCCCGATGGCCAAATCTCCGGGCAATTGGTCGAGCTTCGACTCGTTGAAGACCTCGGAGACGAGCCCGACGCCGGTGACGGACTGGAGGACGTTGTTGTGGACGGCGACGATTCCGGCGCCTTCCTGGCCGCGATGCTGGAGAGCGTGGAGCGCGAGATAGCAGAGGCGGGAGGCTTCGGAGTCGCCGTATATTCCGACGACGCCGCACTCTTCGCGAGGCTTATCGTCGTCGATGGTGACGGAACAGTCATCTGGGTTATTTTTGGCGGCCGAGATGATGTCGGAGATGGGGTTTTTGGAGGCGGCGGTGAAGGTTGTTTTGTGGGTCTGAGAGAAGGAGGAGGGCTTGTGGGGAAAGGGAGAGGAGGGTTTGTAGAAGGATTTTGGGAAGAGGGATTGGGGGTGAGAGGGTGTGGTGGTGGTGGTGGAGGATGAAGAGAGAGAAGAGAGGCTTGTGGTGGCCATGGGAGATAGCTCTGAACTGTGAAGTGGTGGAGAGGTTAGTGAAAGGTGGGGACTTTTTGAAGAGAAGAGGGCTTGGAGGCAATTTGGTTTTTTGGCATCTAATTCTAGGTTTTTGGTGTTTGAGAGAGGACCTCAACAAAATCTTGGTTTTGCTTGTCCTACCAGTTTGGTCATCTTAGTTGTGTCACCACCCAATCATAAGTAGCCCTCAATTTCTATTTTTGCTTTGATTATGTTCCAAAACATAAACTAAACAAACCCAAACTAGCAAACTATAGCTATATGGCACCCCGGATCCTAACGCGAGACC
>JAYMTF010003721.1:0-14579 GCA_036897485.1 Pelargonium nanum | reverse complement strand
GATAAGGGTAATATGGGAAAAACAATAATATAATAACCTAAAAATAGTAACAGGACACTCAATTTGAGACAAAAAATTTAGATAAACAGGACACTTATTTTGAGACGGGAGTACTTTATTTGGAATAATTAACCCTTTTATCCTTGGATTGACCCAAAACCTATTATAGAAAAACATGGATTTAATCTTTTGGCTTAGAAGAATCATTGTGGTAGGGTGGGTGATTTGATCCCACACCCCCCATGCATTGTTGTTTTGGTGTCCCCTCCATATCAAATTTGTTCCTCTTTTCTTGGCTCTCAAGCTAAAAGTAGCTACCATTAGAGCTTTTCTTTGCCAGCTACTTGTTGAGTAGTGTTTTCAATTATCTTTGTCAAAGCTAAAATTTGTGATTGGCAAGTTTGGGAAATCAAATCAACACTTGGGCCATTTTACATCTAGTTGTCAAGTTTCTGGTCCTCGATGCGACTTGGCGATTGATATTTTATCAAGAAGTTATTGATTAGATCTTTAATATGTAGAAAATATGACAGAACAACACGAATCGCTTTATAAAATGGTCGCGACAATATTGAATTTGTGATGTTGGTGTTTGAAAAGAATACGTAGAACCTGATAATATCCGCGGAAGTATAGTAAATGCATAAACGAGAACGATGAGACAATAGTAAATTAGAGGCTAGAAGTGCTCTTAGTCTACCTCTAATGTTTAAGTCATATCAATCTTTAAATATATATATTATAAGTAGTTTTATCATATTAATTAGGCGTCGGGTCAAAAGTTATGCTTCAGATACATTGGAGAAGCAAATTAGAGTTGTCTCAATCATTTCGAGGAAATGTGATAAAATAAAATAATACGTCATGATTTCAACTCCATATCAAGTCTCCTGGTGACAATTCTTACTAATTTTGATTTGCAATTCATGACGATGTCAACACGTTTTTTCGACTCGAATTGGTCCCTAAACTTTCACATATTGATTAAAATGGTCCTTACCCTTAGATTCTTTGTCAAAAGATGATGGACTGAATTGGGCCGAAACATCAAAGTTAGGTGCCAAATAGGGTCTTTTACCCATGAAAAATGTATTCAAAGGGTTGGAACTTTCCAATTTTCATCTCCAGCCCCTTAAAAGAAGGTGTCTAAGCCCAATATGATGTCCATGCCACTCTATATGATTCATGAAAGGGCCCTTCAATTTTCAAGGAAGATAATGAGAGAGATAATTCATTTCAAGTTTGATATTGAGTGGTAAACATTATTTATCATAGATATTCATGTTATAGTTAGAGAAAAATTAATTAACATATGTTTGTATTATTAGATTTGATTTGAAATTTAAACTTACAGACAATTACAAAATGTTTGATAAACCATATGGTAAATATTGTCATTTGAAATATGTTTTATGAATGTCATAAATTAATTGAATTTGAGTGAAAATTCAAACTAATTGTGCATCCTTATATCAGATTTGACTCAAATTAAAAAATCCAAACAATACATTTGATCCATTTTTTCCTTTTTAAATCAACATTGATTCAAAATTAATACAATGCATTAATTACAATATATTTATGCAAGCAATTAATGAAAAATTCTTTTTTTTATATGAATTAATGAAAAATTCTACTTGTACCAAATTTTGTAAGCATTTTTTTTACAAAGTGATGCGACGGTTTATGTGGCAAATACATATTTTATATTTTTCGTAATTGAAAATTATATTTAACAAATAAAATTCGAGATATATGATATATCAAAATCCTAATGTAAATATTTGACACAAAATGTCCGGTTTATAAGACATGCTACGCACGTGGTGTATTGTGATTTGGCTAAGTCATTAATGAAATTTTTAATGTGTCGTGTCTGAGCTATTGTTACATATTCATTTTGTACACAAATATTTTTGTAAAATATTTGAGACATAATAGCACTACTCTTAATTAGTTAATGTCAATGCATAATAATCCAACTACAATAACTATATGATTAGTCAATTTATCAAATCATTTGTATTTTTGTTTGGTAAAAATTTAAACCAATTCTTTTAGAATAATTGTGATGGGGGCAAATTATTGGAAATTGCTAAACCAACTTTTCCAAGTCATTAAATACTTTACATTATTTCTCTTACATGCATTATTATCTTATTTTTACTACAAGTTAGGCAGCCAAATTAATCAATTAAATAGGTACATAGCTCTTTGGACAAAGTGGAATTCCTTTCTGTATAGCAATTAATATAAAAAAATTAAATAAGATTTGACAAATTGAAAGTTTAATATTGTTTAGTTATATGTTAAATTTCACAACGAAAAATATATGAAAATTCACCGATATTTATTTGTAAGTCTTGTATATACAATTCCACTAATATAGGGAGAGCATATGTAAAACATATGAAACACACTAGCTTCATTCCTTTTTCATAAAATTTAAAAATATAAATATTTGTTTCATGTGCGCTTGGTACATATAATTATTTACATTAACGTAATGCTAATATTTTCACTAATAGAAATTAACTAATAATAGTTTTGCTTTTAAAACAAAAACTAATGGTAGTTTTAAAATTCAAATTTGTCTATTTTTACAACAATAAATGTTCATAAATCTACTCGTAAATGTATAAGAAAACAAAATCTATTGGTAATAGTCTAAAAGTCCAATTTTGCCTATTTTCACACAACTAAATGAATACAAATCCACCATTTTTTATTTGCATAAAGTCCACGAACTAATTATGGTAAATAAGAAGAATTGAAAAGGGAAAAATTTCAGGTGCATTTGGTACATGTATCATTTTTCGTCAATAAATGTATACAAGTTCATCGATAAATGGCTATAAATTTAGCATAGTCTACTTAAGCATTAATTTAACACCGATAAATAGATAAGAATTAGCCGATAATAATCAACAAATCCACTTTCACCTATTTTTCAAATTGATAAATGTACGTAAATATACCGCTAAATGCCCCAAATTTTGTACACAGTTTTATGTACATAGTGACGTCACAACGTGACACACACATATTTTATAGTTTGGTAGTTTAAAATTAAGTTTCAACGAATAACAATCCGATATATTATGCACGTAGTGTATGATAATTCAAATAAGTCATTAATAAAATATTTAATATTTACATTTTACAATATTTAGGACATATATTACTCTAAAGAAGAATACATGCACAAACAAAAAGTTGACCAATCAATATTAATTTATTAAAAGGTTGACTAATAAATTATAGTATATTATTAAAACAAAAATCAAATAAATTATGGTAAATAAGAAAGAAATTGAAATACTCTTAATTACAAAAATTAAGATACGTACCTAAATACGTGTTTGTAATGAAATCCATTACAGGTGACCTGAATTACCCGTACCGGATTTCCCGCGATTTTTCGCGATATTTCTCTCTCCGTTCCGTTCCGTTCCGTTTTCTTCTTCTTCAGTTCTCTGTGCTCTCACTGTATCGTATCGTATCTCTTCACCGATACGCATTTGCTCGCTACGCTCTCTTCTCTATTTCAAGTAGAAAAGCGGAATCAGAATCTGAATCTGAATTGCTCTACCGATTCTTCACCGTCCGTCGTCGCCGCCGGGTAGCTTCCTCCGCCGCACTTTCGCCGCCGTTGCTACTTCGATCGATTGAGAGAGACGAGCACTGATCAGTGATCACTCATTGGTAAGAACTAATAATGAGAGTGTTATTCAGATTTTATTTATTTATTTTTGTGTTGTTGATTTGATTTTTAATTGCTTTTGTTTGCTGATTGAGATAGAAAACTGAAATTTGAATTAGTCGAGAACAATGTATACGTAATGTTGTGTGGAATGATTGTGATAATCACAGTGTTTCGGTATATTTTTGTTTTTCTACGTGTATTTTCTCAGCATCCAAACAGGATTTAGGTTCAGTTATATCTCAGTGTTTTAAGTGTTGTTTTGCTTTGATTGTTTGTTATTTTCGTTTTTGTATTTTCTCGGCATCCAAGCAGAATTTAGGTTCGATTATCTCTGTTTTAAGCTGAACGTACTTCAGATTCTTTTATTAAAGAATTCACCGAATACTGTAACAGTACATGTTTCACTTTTTTTGTGTGCTTTGATTGTTATTTTCTTACTGTATTTTCTCAGTATCCAAACAGGATTTAGTTCGAATTATCTCTGTTTGTGATCACTATATGTTTTTTGATTGTTTGTTGTTTTCCTTTTTGCGTTTTCTCAGCATCCAAACAGAATTTAAGTTCAACTATCTCTGTTTTAAACTGATGTTATTTTTCTTCGTGTATTTTCTTAGCATCCAGATAGTATTTAGATTGAATGAATATGATCACACTCTATAGTCTTTTGTTCTTCTTTATTTGTTTATTATTTTCCGTTTCTTTGCATACAAACAAAATTTAAGTTCAACTATCTATGTTTTAAGGTGAATATATTTCATATTTTTTCTAAAATAGACATATAGATTTGGTTTAGTTCAACTCATGAATGATTATGATCACACGGTTACACTTTGATTGTTTATTATTTTCCTTCGAGCATTTTCTCAGCATCCAAACAGAATTTATGTTAATTTCAATTCAAATTTGTACTAAAATAAACATTTGGATTTTGGTACATTTCAATCATATTTGCTTTTAGTTTTAGGGCTTGTTTGGTAACACTACTAGAGTGCTTTTGGCTCTGACAAATTCATTTACTACTTGCCACATAATACTGTGACAGAGATAAAATTGGATTGTTTTGTTTGCTTTTGCTTTAGAAAACAAAAGCACTTTTGTTGGCTTTTATAAATTTTTTTTAGCAAACATAAAAGTCTTTAGAAGCTACTTTGAAGCTGCTTTTGGCTTTTGAGTAGTGTTACCAAACAAGCCCTTAATTTTCAAATATAAATGCCTTTCTCTCAAACTTTCTGGCAATTATTTTCTTCATCTCATTGAGATCTGCGCCTTTTGTGTCTCCTTTCTTTAATACTCTGTGTCTCCTTTCTTCTATTCTCTTTCCTTACAAGCACAAGAATTAAATTGAACGTTGTACTTGTACGGCCATCTTTTAATTGCATCCATTTTCATCATCACTTTCAATGCAATGTTTGTAATTTTATTTTCTGAATAGCTATTTCAAATTTGTGTAGCGGTTTATTTTGTTCTACAACTATTCATTCATTTTGGCCACTATTAGTATACAAAATAATTTTTGTTTCAGTTTTGTTTATCCTATATTTGTTTTGGATTTGTCATATTCATAACGAAACTGTCAAATTAGGTGGACTTGTCAACCACGCGTGCTTAAGTTAGTCGAATTTACGAGACCATTTTAAAGCAAAATTGTATAATTGAGTAACTAATTTTAGCGTGACGACGATGTTCCTCAATTATACAATTTTGTCACAAATTGGTATCATCGATAAATTTAACCAACTTAAATGTATCGTGGTTGCCGTCAGCCTAGTCTAATGGCACTTTGGGTAACTTGGAATAATATTTGATTGTTTGAGGACTACATTAGAACAAAAATCGATAGTTATAATACGCTATAAACGTACGCCAATTCACCAAATTCAGTATTACGTAGTTACACGATTGCATATATAGAAGTTGGATTATAATTGTTATGAATACATAATTGTCTTATTTTCAAGTTTGATTTCTAGACCATTAAATGTCTAACAGCTACCAATAATTGTCTAAAATATTAAATCACATGTAAAAGATATGATTTGGATTCATTGAGATGATACAGTCAAAGTTAATTTGGTAAAAAATACAAAGAAGAAGCAAACAATGTCTCTATTTATTGCTCCTGTTTTCTTGTTTGTTTGCATGTTGAATTTCAAAGGTAATGATGATGATGGTGTGTGTTTTTGTGTTTTGTTGCTTGGTGGTCATGGAATTGAACAGAAGGAGACACTGTACTGATCACTGAGCTTCAAACTAAGGGTATTATTGGGAGAAAAAGATGGAGAAAGCTTCAAGTGGAAGAAGAAGCTTGAGCTTGAGCAACAGAAACACCAGACCTTCTTGGCTTCTGGCTACTCTTGCTGGTAAGCTATACAGTTCCAAATCAGTGACTTGTTTGCTTCTTCATTGATACTTGATTCATTTTAACTATATATATACAGTCTATTACTATTTTCTTGGAAGTGACAATCAATGAACTTGACAAATCACATCCCATTTTTTTTTTGTGATCATATGTTAGCTTGCTTGACATTGTCATGTCTAGTTGTGAATGATTTTGTATTATTGCTTAGAAAAAATATATATAGGCAATTTGATCCTTGAAGGCTTGAACGTGTGCATTTGAATTTGATAAAAGATCTTTCGTGTTTTGACTCAATTTGATCCCGAACTTTGACTCAATTTTGCCTTGAACCTATAAGCATTGACCCAATTTGATCTATGAATTTTTTATATAAACTTTAAAGGCAAACACCATTTACGTCAATACATGAAAGTTTAGAAACCATTTTTGGTCAAATAAAAGTTTGTAGGTTAAACAAAATTTAGAGAACAAATTAGACCTAAACATGAAAGTTCAGATCAGGTAAATATAGATTTTTTTCCTATTGTTTAAAGTTTGTAGGCACTCTTGTAAAATTGACAAGTTAGGAGCCTTATAATGGGACACATCTACCTATAGAGAATCACATATCTATATTTTCTGTATTACTGGTCACGTGCATGTCACATCTTTCAGTTTTTTCTGGGTCAAATATGAAATTTGGTTACATACTTGTGAGCTAGCTAGGAGTAGCACCTACCAAAACTCAAAATCATATCATATCATATAGACTGTAAAATAGTGTAAAAGTACAAAAGAATCATCCATAGCCATCAGTTTTGCTATATCACATAAGTAGAAACCCACACGCATCTATAACATATTCTAAACAACTACTCGAAATTAGATCTAATTTGGAGAATTCAATACATTTACTATTTGTGTTAGACCTTTTAAAATATACATGCACGTTTATTATTTATTTGTGACATACTAAACACGCACACGTGAGAATATAACTATAAAGTAATCTTATTATAACAAATCAAGTGTGTTGGGTGATGTCGTGTAAAATGTGTTGGTCTTATCATGGGGAATGTTTGGTCGCGTTCATGTCTTGCGTTTTATTTCGTTTTATTTCGTTTCATGTCAACACGACCTATTTAGTTATTGTCGTGCTCAACTGTTAAACACGATCACTAACGTGTTATGTTCGTGCTGGATTGTTCAACACACAATCAGCCTATAGCATGATACGAACATGAGACACACAAGCACGAATTGCCAATTCTACTTATCTCCTCATTTTTAATGAAAAATTTGGTATTTTATAAAATTAATGGTTATGTGCAAGATCCGTGAGACGGGCATGGGATGAGATGAAGAAACTTAAAGTTAGTTATTTACCATTCTACCCGTTTCAAAATGAGTGCCCTCTTTATTTTTTAAAAATTAGATATATATAAATGGTAAATAATACACCTATACATGAACTTACAACCACTTATGCTCAAATACCCTAATTTAAAGCTACAAATTTGAACCTGAGCGTGTGAACACCCGAAACCTAATCCACATGTTTGAAAGTTTGGAGCACATAAGATGGAGTGATGGAGACAAACAATTTCTAGGTCAGACAAACCCGTACATTATACACGTAACACTTGACCCGACACAGTTTGAAATCTAAACAAACCAAAAACTCTTATCAAGTTGGGATCGAGTTAGGTCTTTTCAACCTATCCCAAAAACCTATGTTCGAATCCCGAATTACCACATCAACTGACAATGTTTACTTACCATAAGCCAATAATTTACCTATTGATGACACTAGATTGAGAGACACAGGGCTGTAAATAAATACTGGTTGGTTGGTGGGTAGGCAAGTGAGACCTACACCATTACTCCAGCGCGTAGGAACTTGACTGCTTCTTCTGCTACCTTCTGAAACTAGCTATGCCCATATATCACAAATCCATGACATGTCCCTTTCTCCACTTTTACTGTTTTACCCCTGAAATATTATTCCAATGCCCCTATTTGACACAAAAAGTTGATATTGCAAAGCTGTTAGCTTCCCAATTTTGTGACTATTTTGTTCCTTTTCCTCTCTTCTTTCCCTTTCAATGTCTCTTTCCTTTGTTTAAATTTTCAAAATTTGAACCAGAAACCCCCCAACCACATGCCTTGTTCTAATGTATAAATGATTCTGGCTTCTTTTGCTTCTATCTAGTTTCTTTATTATCACAATCATGGATTGTCTCAGCTCCTTCACTCCCAAAATCTTTCAGTATCTTCCCATACCTCTTCCTGGTATGTGTGTTTCTGTTCTTTGTTATTGGTAGAAAATGGGGTTTTGTTGTTTATTGCAAAGTTTTGCATCACATAATGAACTAAAATGGGAGAACAATGAGTTTTTGTGGTTTATTGCACAATTTTGTGTCACATTTGTAGTGAGTTTCTTTATCACAATGTACAATTTTACATATTCATGGATTGTCTCAGCTTCTTCACTCCCAAAATCCTCCATGTTTCTGTTCTTGATTATTGCTTTACATATACATGAGAATGAACAAACAGGGGATACAAATGGGTTTGTGTTGTTCATTACCCAGTTTTGTATCTCATCATGAACTAATCTTGGGAGAAAAGTGGGTTTTTATGTGGTACATTGCACAGTTTTGCATCACATTTTTAGTTTCAAATTCTATGTTTCCAGTTAGTTTCTATATCATTATTCTCAGTCTTCCATGGTCGTGGATTGTCTCAGCTTCTTCACTCCCCATATCATGTTTCTGTTCTTGATTATTGCTTTACAGATACATGGAAGGAAAATGGGTTTTTGTGGTTCATTACACAGTTTTGTATCACATTTTTAGTTTGCTTCAGTTACTTTCTTCATCACAATTCACAATCCTCACTCCCAGAATCTTGTTCTTGATTATTGCTTTACACATACATGAGAATGAACAAAAACATGGCAAAGCAAATGAGGTTTTGTGGTTCATTGCACAGTTCTGTATCACATTTTCTGATGTTTATGTATGATTCATCTACTTTTGTTTGGACCATATTTTCATTTTTTTTGTTGTTGGTTTGTTTGGGATTTTTGGTGCTCAGAAATGGCATAGTTTTGTTGATGTTTAGAGTCATGAAATGATTTTTTTTTTTTGCTGATTTGTGACTTGAATTTTGATGTGCAATGGCAGAGTTGGAGGAGAGGATGAAGACATTGGCACTGAACAAACCCGAAGAAAGCGAAAAGGGCGATACATTCGCAGAACGAGCCGAGTCTTACTACAAGAACCGCCCTCAGCTACTGGCATTGCTTCAAGACTTGTACAACGGCTATGTTACCTTATCAGATCGCTATGTTCAAGCTCTCGCCAAATGCAATCAGCATCGAAAGCAACAATCCTCGCAGTCCTCGCAAATTCCTTCGATAGACGAGTATTTCTCCGACCAAGAAGTGGAAGGTGGGAGCGTGCTGATTGAGTCAGACGCCGAGAGCTCTCTGTCCTACCAGCAGCCTCCGATGAGCGACCCCGTGTTGTTCAATGTTGACAGCCTCGTCGCTGAGCTCGTGATCAAGAACGTTGAGTACGACATTTTAACCGAAGAAGTAACCTTCGCGGAGCGCCAATGCAGCGAGTCCTCGAGGAAGATCGAGCTGCAGAAGAGCTTGCTCGAGGTGCTGGAGTCCGAGAGGCTGATATTGCTTAACGAGAATGCGAGGCTAGGATTCCGAGTGACCACATTAGTGGAAGAGAACAAGGGGCTCGCGTCGGAGTCCATTTTCATGCAGAGGAGAGCCGGCGAGCTCACAAGGTGTATGCTGAAGCTGAGGGAGGATCATAGAGTCTTCATGCTGAGCCGGAAGATCGAGGACCTCGAAGGGCAAATCTACGGCTTGGAGAAGAGGAACCGAGAGTACTACGAGCTCCTCACGAGGAAGGATCGCGAGGGGAAGAATCCGAAAACCGACATGAAGATGAGGATTTTGAAGAAGAAGATGACTGTTGGGTTGCAATGTTGCTTCATGGGAAATGAGAGGGTGAAGAAAGATGAAAATAATGAAAATGTGGAGGGCAAAAATGGGAAGAAAGTGGCAAATTGGTGGGGAAAAGTCAAGAACATGGATTTGTTTCTATGTGGCATTTCTTCAACTTGAGATGATAAATGTTGTTGGGAGCTTAACTTTCAATGGACTTTAATTTAGGGTAAATTATATTAAAGTTGGTATTGGAAGAGAAAAGATGTGTATGTATTTTCTCTTTTGTGCCCTTATATACAGTCTATAAACAAAGCTTGTGGGGGCAATATAAAGTTTGGAGTTATAAACCAACTCATATTTCTTGATTTCTTTTGGAATTTGGGTTTTGAATTCTGACCATAGCATGTATTGGAGTTGACAATTTGAGTTCGAAAGAGTCTAATTTAAACTTGATCTGAAAGGACGTGGAATGCATTGCATGTCCGAGCTAACGATTTGGGCCTGAATTAGTGGACACATGAAACTTAACCCGCAATTTTTTGGGTTTTGGGCGCTTAAAATGTACTCCGTCAATTTTTTTTGTCGGTTTGAATTTATCTTGAAGAAATTGAAGGCTGGAACCCAACCTATTTTTGCAAGTTTAGGTTACATAGATAATAACCTTCCAATTTTTGAGTTGGTCCGAATTTATTTTGAAGAAATTATAAACTTGTCGAGGAAATTTATATGAACCCACGCATTTACATGTAAAACTTGACTTGACCTGCAACATGCAACTAGTTCCTTTTTGGGTCAATTTCATACTAGATCTCTTCATCTTAAACTCGAAAAAATGACATGATATTCAAATTGCAACATCTATTAAGGGTTCTATATCAACATTCATACCCGTCTCAATGAATTTGTAAACACAGAATGTCCGCCTGAATCCAATTTAAAGTTTTAAACGTGTCACGACTGAGTTTCAGCTGTTAACGGTTGAAACTCCTCACGCTCAAAGAGAATAAGCCCATCAAATAGTCCTATCACCTAACATAACCAAAGTAACACCACAACATTGTGAGCTTCCCAACCCACACCACACAACAATAATGTTGCTCTTAAACCAACACTTTTTACATTTTTGCATCTACAATTCAAATTTAAACCCATCCACAAGAAGAAAACAATATTGGTTTTCAAATCTATATTTCTATTTTTTTTTCTCTTCACCATGGTTCTAACAATTTTCTACCTACTTCTTGCTGCTTGCACCTCCCAAAATTACGTGCTAAGTGTAAGTGCAGCAACTCACATGGTCGGAGATGCCTATGGCTGGTCTCTCTTCACTGATTCCACCAATTGGGCTCGTGGCAAAAAGTTTCATGTTGGTGATATCTTAGGTAATGAACATTTATGCAGCGTTTGGATTATAAAATTTGTTCGGGAATGAGAATCAAGAACCGGAACGGAAATGAGATCCTCGGTCTTCATGTCTGAAAATGGCTCAGACATGATAATCGCATTCACGTTATCATTCTTGATTCTCATTCTCATTCCATCTTTTCTAACCTAGGCAAGTTGTTAAAACCAATAAAATGACGTGCCATGAATGATTATATACATTCTTATTTCTTCACTGAGCAATAACTATTATTATAATTTTTTTCAGTGTTCACTTACGAAAAAGAGTTGCACAATGTGATGCAAGTGAACTCAAGCGAAGCATACCAACAATGCATAAAGGATGAGCCATACACAAAGAAGCTGTTTTCTAGTGGCAATGACTCTGTGGTGTTATCAGAGGCTGGCCAAATATGGTACCTATGCGGAGTAGATGATCACTGTGAAAATGGCCAAAAGTTTACCCTAAATGTACTTCCTTAATCGATTAGGTTTGCGTGAAAAATCAATATGATGTTCAATCAGTTATGGCGTAAAGATTGGACATGAAAAGGTAGCGAAACTCACCGGATTGCGTTTGCATTCCGTTGCTAATACACATTCGCAACTCTACTTCTGGTCTTTTGGTCATGATCTTCGAGTACTATATGATACACGCTGTGTTTTTATCAAGTGACAAGACAGAATCAATCAGCTAGGTCTTCTATTAGTATACTTAACTCTTGGTTCCATGTATTCTCCTGAAAATAAGGTCGGGTTAGATTACAGTCGGGCAATGCAACATTTCCGATGAGAACTGAGTAAACAAGCTAGAACGATAGACGTGCCATGTACATAATGAATGCGCGGCTAGCAAAATAAGATGAATAATAGATTGCTGTAGAGCTCACTAGACATAAAATCATACTTCCTCGGTCCTAAAATGAGTGTCAACTTTCTCTGTATAAGATTGTCCCGAAATGAGTGTCCTAGTTAGTTACATTGCATGACATAACAAAAATATCTCTAAAATAAATTAATTAGATATTCAAGTTTGTGACTCCCATAATTTTTATGGAAATGAGAAAGTGGACACTCATTTTGGGACGTATGGAGTTTAGTGCATTAAATTAGCAAACAGAATTGAGGATTTCATCTTCAGCATAGTTGGATTGAAGTTATTAAAAGCAAGTTGAAATGTTCTTGGATTGAGTCAAACCTGAAAATAGCAGAAACATCTCAACTTAGTCCTCAAAGAATATGCCTCTTCAATGGTATTGCTGATCTAATGTGTATTTGCTGCAGTGAGTTTCTCTTGAAGTTTAGCAATCCGAGCCTATAGAAAAAGAATATGATATGATATAACTCTTTGGAGCAAGTAATTAAAAAAAAAAAAAAAAATTAACCCGATTCATAATCATCCGTTCAAATTGCAAACATTCAACGAGCAATATGTGCATGAACTCATGAAATAGGGTGGTAAGTAGTAACACTACTAATAACTGGGAATAAACCCAATTCATGCTCAACTGATCAAATTGCAAACATTCGAGCCAGACATTGGAATGGACTTCATGCAACCAGACATAGAAAATCTACTAATTAACATCTGAAACTACAGAAATTTGAATGAAAAACCTTGAACGATTTTGAACGACGAATTGAAGGGTCAATTTGTAAGCACGTTGAATATGACTTCTCAGCTTCATCAAATTCATCCATTGCCATCAAAGCATCACCTTTGCAAATATAAGCCTGAGAAGCCATGATTTCGTGAGAATAAGAACAGGGCATATTTCACGATTCAATAAGGTTTAGGTCAATCAATGAGGCTAATGAACTATGTGCCGGCAGTAACTCAAAATCACAGCTTAGTTCTCTCTTCCTTTTTTAATGTTAAGAGAGCAATCTTATTTACCTTTGTAAACCGAGGAGCTAATGCTACAGCTTCTCTGGCATCTTCAAGAGCCCCAGTATAATTACCTGCTGCCAACCTCGCGATAGATCTGAAATTGAAGAAAATGTCTCAAAAATCTACTCCCCATTAGACGGCAGAGTAGGGGGTGTTCTACTTTACAGAATATATGCCAATGACAATTGCAGATGCATATCTGAATGACTTTTGCTGTCAACGAAAATTGAAAATCATTCACATGTGATACAACTTAACAGTGAAGACTAGCACGAGTAGATATATCATATATGAAAGCATAAAAGAACACAAACATTGAGAAAGTGAATAAAATGAGAAATATTCTCGGATAATGAAGCACAGTTCAACAAACCTGTCTTTATATAAGATATGGATACCACCGAATGGTTTTAAATCTATTGCCTGCACATAGAGAAACAATGGCCTTGTTAATGATCTCTTACATCTCCCTCTAAAGGACATAACCCAACAACCAAACTGTGTGAAAAAACTACCAACTATTAAATGAAAATTATATTATTAACAGAAAAATTAAGGAACTCAAGATCATTTTACTCCTGCAATGTATACAAAAGAATAGGATTGGTTTGAGAAATTACATCTAAAGCATCCCTTATAAAGAGAAGTAAAATTAAAGTTTAAACAAATATTTTTATCGATAAAACTTAAAAGACCCAAAATCTCTAAAATGACGAAGGTTCTCAAAATCTTGCCATTAAGTTGAAAACTAGTTCATGTTGCTAACTGAACTATATCTCCGTCATTGTTGATACATTTTCGATTCCTATGCGATTAAAGATGTCATCTAACATGCTTCTCACTAATACACAATTAGATAGCCTTTGGATTAAAAATTCTAATATGGAAATGAGAATCAAGAGAGTGACATTATCTTTCCAAAGCCATTTTCATGACTAAAGAGTCATACATCAAACTTGAAAAAAGAGAATCTCATTACCATTCCCATTCTCATTCCAAAAAAAATACTCTTATCCAAACGCTGCATTAGATCCTTTCACTTCCAACTTAAGGAGTTCACTATAGAAGCCTGTTTCAAGTTTTCGTTTTCGACCATGTAAAGCATCACCGCGACAAGATATAAATAATAGGAATTCAGCTTATGAGCTTGATTGTAGCTTCTCATGAACTTCACTATCATAATCACACTACAACCAACATTTACGAACACAGAAACATCTATAGTTGCGAGCAACTTATGTTTCTTGGAATCTATCATTGTTCACTCAAAGTTCAAAGGAAGAGC
>JAYMTF010003720.1:0-14581 GCA_036897485.1 Pelargonium nanum | reverse complement strand
GGATGATCCGGGCTTACACCCAATCTGCCGCGACACTGAATCTTCTCAGGGCTTTTGCAACCGGTGGTTATGCTGCAATGCAGAGGATCACTCACTGGAATCTTGATTTTGCAGAGAACAGCGAGCAGGGATATAGGTATGACAATTCAAACTTATTATGCTAGTGTGTGAACTTGTGACCGTGACATGTAGTTTATGTACAATTTTAGTTACTGAACCTTATATTGTAAAACAAATTTGGTAAATAATCAGAAATGAGAATTTGTTGGTTTATGTAGAAGTTTGAAAACCGTACAAAAATATCAGTGTCAATCCTTATTATAGAACCATTAGAGATTAGACTAAATGGTGTGATGTGATTTTAAGTAACTTAGGAGGATATCAGGTTGGGTTTTTCGGGTTCGAGCTGAAAAGACCTAACCTGAACTCGGCCCACAAGTGGTGCGCGTTTTGAATTGCAAGTTTTACATAGAAAATGTGTGGGCTGAGTGTGGATCCGGTCTATTTTATGCGACACAAACCCTCAAAAATGCCGTTCAGATTTTAGGTGTCTGCGGGTTCGTGAGTGGGGTTCCATTTTTTCATTTAGGAGTTGTGTCATGGTCTAACATGCTTCTTGTTGGGATTGCTCGGCAGGTACAAGGAACTCGCTAACCGGGTTGATGAGGCCTTAGGGTTTATGAGTGCCGCAGGACTTACCGTGGACCACCCTATCATGACAACAACCGACTTCTGGACATCCCATGAATGTTTGCTGTTGCCTTATGAGCAAGCACTTACCAGGAAAGATTCAACTTCCGGACGATACTACGACTGCTCCGCTCACATGCTTTGGGTCGGGGAGCGAACACGACAACTGGATGGTGCTCACGTTGAGTTCCTAAGAGGAATCGCCAACCCTCTCGGTATCAAGGTAATTACAAGCCATGAGTCATGTTATAGATATGCTAATCTGCCAGGGAAAATGGGAACTAAAATCGAAGTTTGCGATGCAGGTTAGCGACAAGATGGACCCTAACCAACTAGTCAACCTCATTGAAATCTTGAACTCTGAGAACAAGCCGGGAAGGATTACAGTTATTTGCAGAATGGGTGCCGAGAACATGAGAGTCAAGCTTCCCCATTTGATCAGAGCCGTCCGCAGGTCAGGGCAAATCGTGACCTGGGTCTGTGACCCAATGCATGGAAACACTATCAAGGCGCCTTGTGGGCTCAAGACTCGACCCTTCGATGCAATTCTGGTACTATTTCTCTCCCAACCTTTCCAATGTAGTTTCTTCTCATCACGATACCTACTACCTGCTAATCTCCTACGATTGGAAGTATCAAAATTCAGTCGCTATAGCCTACATCACCATATCACACTCTTGTTCTGTAATGAGTCGTTGACGTCTTGACGATAAGTGATCATTTCCTTTTTTGTGGTGCGTACCGCCATACCGGTCTTACTGCTCTTAGTTACTTTTAGCTTGGCAATTTGGACCTCAACCCTTGAACACCTGAAATCCGAGTAGCAAAAAATAGACCGATTAAATTTTAGGTCGGGTTTACCTTGAAAAGTGTGTGAATTGGGTCGGGCAACACACACTGACCTGTGCATTCTCTATGTTAAACTGCACCCGATCTGCATATCCAGATCTAGGCTTTTCAATGCGAACCCAACAAATCATTCTCTATGTAAAACCCACATCTCCTGGTCTTGGTCTTTCAACTCAAACCCGAAAAACATCACTCGAAACCCGAAATGCCACATTCTGATTTAACAAGTTAAAATACTGTTTTCCTATATTATCACAATCATAACAAATATTGCGTTTTTGTCGATAGGCTGAGGTGCGAGCCTTCTTTGACGTCCACGAGCAAGAAGGAAGCCACCCGGGAGGTATTCATCTAGAGATGACCGGCCAGAACGTAACAGAGTGCGTTGGAGGGTCCAGGACAGTGACTTTCGACGACTTGAGCTCTCGTTACCACACACATTGCGACCCAAGGCTGAACGCTTCACAGGCTCTCGAGCTCTCCTTCATCATTGCAGAGCGGCTAAGAAAGAGAAGGATCGGGACTCAACAGTTGCTTTCTCTCGGCATGTAGACTACACCAGAAGTCCCTCAATATATTTGTTAGCAAATAAAACTCAGTATGTGCCTTTCACCAAACCTCTCGTTGCTCTAGTTGATTGCTCAATATGAACCCTAGATGAGAAGAAGCCAAATGGTCGGTTTCTTAAATTTAGTTTTGGCTGTGATTGTGGATTTACATGAATTACTGGTATGGTGTGTATGTTATGAGAAGCTGCGAAAGGCCTTAGGCTTAGACTGTTATAATTTATCTTTGTACCATTTGGGTTTCGGTTTGATTTTATGAATTCATGTAATGTAGCTTGACAAGTAAAGTTCTCGGGTTTTATGAGAAGAAAGAAATAAAATGGAATGGTCCTTTTGGGAAAAAATGTGGATGGTTTTGGTATATTTGATTTCCTAATTATTTGAAGTTTTTAGCCAAAGCCTAACATGGCTTCTTGATGAATATAATGTGATATTGATGCATTTAGAGCCGATCTATGGGCCCTAAAACTTGGCCTACATTTTTGTGGGTTGGGATGAGCGAAGCTTGTTGGTTACAATATTTATAGACATTAGAGCTACAAGAGGTTAGGAGTTGTGTAGACCTCCCAAACAGGCCTTCAGGCTTGCTAAGGAAGTGTAGGTAGCTAAAATGCATGCAAGCAATATTGTAACTGTCACATATGTTTGTTTAGGCACCAAAGTTAGGTGGCCACTTTTCCATGTTATGTTATGCTGCAAAGTGTGGTAGATGAAGATCTGTGTGCTTGAACATTAGGTCAGGCACATGACTGCCCATATTTTGATCTTCAATTTTCAGGTAGGTCAAGGTTGGACCCATGGCCCACCAGTTATTATACATGTACAAGGACCTTGCTTCTCTTATGGCAATATTGTAAGTCCATGTTTGTGAAGTTCTGATCTTTCAAGGCTAAAAATGGCCAATTTCATTGTTACAATAAGTCCAATTTTAAATATCAAGAGAGAATTATGTAAAAGTCTCATGCACTGAACCTCTCTTTCTTACGCGTTCTTACGCGGATGTATCAGTTGGTCAAGTAGTGGTGGTTTGGCTGCATGGCAAGGAGATGAAGTTGTAATGAGTTTAGGTGGCAAATGAGTCAATGTCCCGCATGACATCTCTGATCTGGCCCGATAACATCGGGTCTGAGTCAGCACCTAACATGCAAACATTTTTGGGACCGATTCACAGCTCAATAATACTAAATTAGACCCGGGTCTGAGTCAGCACCTAACATGCAAACATTTTTGGGACCGATTCACAGCTCAATAATACTAAATTAGACCGACAAAAGGCGACTCAATAAGCATACTTGTGTGTTTTGGCTCGGTCTGTTGACCTATTTGCCGGCTCTATATGTTAGGTGATGAGGAAATGCATACCTAAAGCTGGCAATTTCGACCAAACCTGCAGATATTTGATACCCGACCCCACTTTTACACCATGATCCTAACCCGACCAACTTTCGGACCAGGTAAACCCCCGCACAAACCATTTTTTTTTGTATGTCTAAAAAAGCCTAATGAATAGTACTATTGCCTTCCTAAAAGACCTAACCCGAACCGCAAGAGGTGCGGCTCCATATGGGTTTATCATACGAAATGCACTGAGTTTCCCGCCCCCGAAATAATCAGGGCTTATTTTGCACGGTTCGGGACCAAACTGTCACTCTATCCACATGCATCATTTGCACTACCTAATTTATTTTTCAACTTCTGTGAGATCCTCTAAAAGGCTGCGATATGAAAAATTCAGACACTAGACTTGTTACGGAACAAACAAATGTTCTCATTAGCCAACACCAAAGGCCACATATTTGTTCGAAGCTCAACTCAATCTCAAAATGTTGAAGTTCAACATGAATCAAGAATCAGTACCTTCTATGTTATAAAGTTATAGCATCATAGCGATACTGATTCACTGAATGCGATAAACGATGAATCTGATGATGTTCCCGATTTGTCGAATATAAGCATCCTTGTCTCTAATAGGACCATTATCTAGTAATAGGGCATGTATCGCGCTGGCCTTCGGAACCTAGGAACCTTCCTGCAGCATTTTGGGAGATTGATTAATGATTTTTCGCATTACCTAAGGGAATGGAAGTGAGGGCGTTGAAAGGAAACATACCCGTATCCATAAGGCGAGTAGAAATAAGGGGGCACATATGGCCTCCTAAACCGGTTCCCCATGTAAGGATTGAAACGCCTTGGACGGAATTGCTTCATCCCGGGAACATTAGTCCTTTTCGGCGAAACCTGAAATACACATCAAATAGTCGGTAACCATTGAAAACAAACAGCTAGTTTTAGGCTGAAGGATGTGGAAGGCAATGTTAGTGAGAAAATACTTCGTGTTTGGATATGTTAAAAAGGATCGAAACGAAGGGACAACAAATGCCCATTTTCTCAACTTCCAGCCGTTATACTTTTACTCGAAATGGCTGGAGGCCTCGTGTCCTTGAGTCATAATAAGTATTGGCAAAAGCACCCCTAGAAATCAACGCAAACCAAACCAAACCAAAATGAAGGCTATATTGTTAGATCAGACATTAGAAATGCATGTTCCTAGGGTGGCAATTCGTGTTCACGGGTCATGGCCATAACCATTTAAAATAATAGGGTTCAAAATTAAGTGTCTAAATAAATGAGTTAGAATTGCCCAGAAACGACCCAACTTTTTTGACCCATTTAATTTTATGCGTCATTATTGACATGACAAGCTTGTAAACTTACCATTTTATCCTTAACTGGGCAACTAAATCGGTTACAAGACTCGTTTAATTAAACGAGTTATGCGCGTCAGGCAGGCTTAACACGAACACGATTAACTAAATGGGTGGGGTTAGTCGACACGAGCACAATTAAGCTGAACAGAAACCCACTTAAATTCGCGTGAAGTCAAACGCACAGCAAAAATAAAATTATCCTAAAACATAATAACCAGAATCATCTTATAGTTGTAAAAACTTCTTTGAAGGAAAAAGAAATCACCTTCAGCTGACGGCCATGCAACTCAGATTCATTCAGCAGAAGAGCCTCTTGAACAGCTTCTACCTCTAGGAATTCCACATATGCAAAACCCTTTGGCTGGCCAAATTTATCTGTCAGAATCGTCACTCTGTTCACTGTACCACATGATTGGAAATGTTGCTGCACTTCTTCAGGTGTGCACGCATAATCAACCTGAAAGACAAAATTCAGCATAAGGTTTTTGAACCTTAATGTGTATCATCCAAATGCCTAGTGAAACAAGTTTACTGTACAAGAAATGTACCTTTAGTATCAAAATAAATAATACACAGCTATCCATCAACAAATACAACTAAGAAACCAACTAAGAAACCATATACCTTCTGTGATCCTAAGAAGCAAATTGACTCTCCATATTCAGTATACACAAAAAAATAACTTTACTATTAGGTTAAAAGTTCAATTTTCAGAAGCATATTATAGCTTCTGCGATGCAGTTTTGTCTACTTTCAAACATCCTTATCTTTTAAAGCATCTCTTAGTACATTAGATTGCTCCTGCTTCCCACAGTTTCTTCCATCTCATGCCAACAAAAAATTATTCACAACTACGGGCCTGACATTCTGGAGATATAGCCCGATCATCCCTTTAAGCGCTAGCTGCGGTTCCTTTCAGATGTATTTCTATTAATATACTGCAATGTAATCCAAAATTAACTTAGTAATTTCATCCACATGATCACATCCATACTTCTCATTTGACCGAGCAGCACATATAAGAAAATGTTCAGATAAATAATGCAAAGTAGAGAGGTACAAAACCAAGCTAAGCCTAAAGCCTCAATAGTTTTCCAAGAAAATCTTTAAATTCTAGAATCAAAATGCACATTTCTATACAAGTCCACTAGACTGCCAGTTGCCACTATATAACCGTATACTAAGAATATGCTGACACCACCAACAAGTTAAACAAAATAGTCAGATACTGCATTCGTTGTTTCTCGTCAAAAATGATATACGGCTAATCAAAACTAAATGTTTTTGCTCTTTAAAGTCTGATAAGGGTATAATATAGATAATTTACATAGATTCAAGGATGTATCCTAAATAAACCATCACATACACCAATGAAAATGAGTTGGTCAATGCTCTCATAATCCACAGACACATAAATTACAAACAGATATGAAGGATGTCATGTGCATAAGTTTTAAGCAGTAAACAATCCTTGTTCATTTAGGTACAAACAATTGGCAAACTGAAGATTAAGACCATAGAGAAGCTGTGATCAAATGCCTCTCACCACATCAGCTGACCAGCCATAGATTTTGGGGGCGCACTGATCACCTGCGGCAGCAACAACAACATTCTGCTACATAGATTGCATATCATGATTTTTTGTGCTCTTCAAAGACGATCAACATTGTCCTCTAACATACTGAAGTTGAAGAATCTTAGTTCCCTTACGACTTCCATCCACCTTAGCCTCCCACTGGAATGACTTTAGGCAACAAAACTTCATAACTCAACTCCACATTTCCTTTTCCAAATGAATTAGTTCTATTTATAATTTCCCTCACACTATTTTACTTCTCTTCTCCTTTTTCTTTCTTCCTGCCCTTTCCCCCATACTTTCAGAGCAAACTTTATTTCCTTCTGAAACCTTTTTTTCAACTTTTTTTTTGCTCTTATTTTTTTCTTATTTCTTTTTAAATTTCAGAAGACATTTTTTTTTCTCTCTAAAACAAGCCTATTTATCATCAGAAAAGATTCGCCAATCCTCATGTTACCGTGTGAGTTTGTAACTATTCCAGTGCTAATACAGATAACTTGAGCTATGATCAACCCTGCGATCATAGTGAGACATAAATCAAGCACGACTTCAAAGCTTGCAAATATCCTAACTACACCAAATATATAGAAAAGAAAAAAAGAGCTTCAACTTTTTAACGCTTGCAAATTCTTAATAAATCCATTATGAAAATTCTGAAAGTTAAACTCAAAACCCAGGGTGCAGCCTCCTATTAAATTAGCATATGTCCCCACATATAATACAAATAGACAAGAACAAATATCTGTAGGGCATCAGCTGCCACTGAGCATTAGCCATGGCAGCATCACCTTTCACAAAAATGTGAAAGGCCAGGGGTTCAATCCCGCTTGACTCCCACCTCCCCAAAATGCATTGATCTTTAGAAAAACAATTATAGAGTAAAAAAGAAATGAAAATCAGCCCAAGCTGATCCATAAACCAATACAAGATTTGTTTATGTGGCTATAGTGACTACAAAGATGCTCTAGCAGTCTTCAAACATATAGGAAAACATACAAACCAAGACAGGTTTGACAAAAAACCAGATAAAGCAGCTAAAAAAACAGAAATTAGCACATAAAGAAGCCAGCAAAAGTAGAGCATTTCTAGGAAATTCACATGTATGAATGGGAAATTGGGAAATTTTTTGTGATACTCACATTGCCAACAAACACCGACCTTGCATCAGCCTCCTCCTTGTTTGCTTGAGAAGCAGCAGCAGTACCAGGATCTGTGGCATAACATCCCAGTATAAATAGGAATGAGTTGAAATCAGGAAGAAAAAAAAGAAGAAGAAACATTATGACCAATGTATCTCAATACTAATAAAGAACCCAATACTGAGGGCAATAAGCAACAATCAGCAAAGAGGAAAAGTAGAAACACGCATTACTTCTAAATTTTATGCTCGTCAAGAAATATAATGCACAGTACTTATAGAACAACTGTGATGGCTTCAACGATACATTATAATTTATCTCTAATACCACAAAATCATACCAATATCCACTCATTCAGTCATATATGCAGGAGAAACACCATGTTTCACAACTCACAATGCTAAATAAAATTATTCAGGAACCTATTCTAATTACAGTAAGACATTGCAAACCTAAAACCCTTGTGCTAACCAACTCACCCAATCACACATAACCTATCTCTGTAAACAATTAGACCGGTAGTTAAAAACTATCAATGCTTAAATCACCACCAATCTCAAATGGCATCTACGCATAAAATTCAGCTACCTAAGTTGACTATCAAATTTCATTCCACAAGCATTTAATCGAAATTTTAGCTCAGCATTAAAAATCAAATCCAGAACCACAATGCAATGATGAAGTGCATTGATTAAGACTAAATTTCATTCTTAATCTCATATTTCCATAGCCAGAATTAAGCAAACAAACATGCAATAAACAAAAATTGGAGACAAAAAAACCCAAACAGGCATTACTAACGAAGCGAACCTTGAACAGCTCCCATTTCTTTCTCTACTTTGGCCTGCATTTCGCGGAGAGCAGCCGCCTCCTCCTCCATCTCCTTCAGCCTCTTTTTCATCTCATCCAGCTCCTGCACCATCGCCGATCACATAAAAACAAGCTCAATCACACATCTAACACAATCACACCTTCAATCCAACAACCTAGGGCTACGATTTCACGACAAATCTCACAATCGATCCAATAATCAGAGTTTTTTCATATATAAAAAAATTGCGGTTGAGAGAGAGCAAAAAATAAAAAATGATCAGAAAACGAACCTTGACGGCGGCATCGTCGGCGGCGGAGGCGGACATGTCGACGTCGGCGTCGAGCTCGGCTTCGACTGGGATCTCTCCGCCGTACACCTCATGCTCCTCTTCCTCCATCGCTCCTCTCCGTTTGGTTCTCTCCCTCTCTTCTCTTCGCGGCGTCACGAAGCCAATTTGGCTGCTTAGCTTTTAGCCTAACCGATTTTGTGTTTGAAACGCTGTCGTTTTGTCCTCCCCAGGCCCAATGGGCACTATTGGGCTTGTAATTTGTAAATGTGAATAATCCTCTAAAGAAAATATTTTTAAAAAATGTTTTTTATAAACAATTTTTTATTTATTTTTGTTCGGTTTTATAAAAAAAATATTGCTAGACTTGCACAACATTTATCAACGTGAAAAATATACAATATTAAACTTATAGATAATTGTCTACTAATTAATGTGCTTATATCGGGTGTAAAAACTAACATGTAATTAGATAATACTGAATTTTTATATTTTTACGAAATAAAACACTATGTATGGGATTTCATCGAAATGTAGTTCTAAACTTGTTTCTAGTTGGGTTGTTCCAAAATCGACTTGTTCACAATACAGGTCCAACGGTTTAATATGCAAGTTCCATAATTTATTTATTTTCAAAAATATTTTTGAACGGAATGAAAATATGTAATAATAAAAGACTACGGCATAGAATGTAACCAAAAGTTATAATAGACGAATGTTAGAAACTTACAAAACTCTTCAATACGCAAATGAATATATTTTACATTATGCCAAACAAATATATTATACATTACAAAAAAATAATTTCTAAAGAATTTTTTTACATCAAAATATTCAAAAAGAAAAATTTGACTCTCATTCGTCATGTTTTGACTAGGGTTTTGCTTCTCGTAGAAGTTTGAGAAGAGTCACCAACCCTTAACCTTCTCCTTAGTCTTTATGATGCCCCAAAACATAACCCTATAGACAATCACCATCCCAAACAAAATAGCAAGATCAACCCATTTTGAATACCCCATTTCCACTTGCCAAACACTTCTCAAGATCTCTTCACCACTTATCACACCTTGTGATGACTCATTAGGAAATGTCAATCCTTCAAACTCATTTTTGTAAAACCCTTGATTTGCATACTTGTGGAATGCAATGTAGTACATTGGGTATCTCCAAAAAGGCTTGGGAAGATCATCGGGAAGGCGGAAAAACCCTCCGTTCAACATCATCACACCCTGAATCCCTGCCCCGGTTATGATTCCCATGAGGAAATCAGGCACGATGCTCGCAACTATCATCATTAGGCTCTCGACTAGAGTCATGCACACGAAAAGGACTAGCGCGAAGTAGATGAAGTGCCCGAAATCTTTTTGGAGGCCTACTAGGTAGTATGCTATTGCTCCCGGAACCAATGAGATGAGAAGCAAGTAGGGAATGGAAGAGAATGTGTTTCCAACAACATATGCACCAACTCCATAGTGTCCATTTAGTCTCTCCCGCCCAAATATCTGGTTTTGACAAAGCATAAACATGGTTATTTTCAACATACATGGTGGATTTAGTAAGTCTCATGTTGTTATATCAAGTGGTGTTAATCCTCATTTTTGGTGACACCGAGCTAATTATAGCTGACAAATGGGTCAACAGCCCACGACCTAGTATTGATTTGGTCTAATAATATTGTGTACAAATTGATAAAAAGCAGCATAATAAATATATGGACGTTTTTTTGGCTAGGTCTGTCGGGCCATTTGCCAACTCTCGTGTTAGTGATATGTATATGAGCTTAAACTATTAGAGAGCGAGACTATAAATAGTGTTAGTCCTTGTTGTTAGCTAGACGTGACTCAACTAGTATGATAGACCTCATACTATAAGTCGTGTTAGTCATCAGTATAGTCTGACTAATATATCAAGTGATCTCAGTATTCGTAATGAATAACTGATGCCACATATAAATAGGAAAACTTCAACGCCAAGCTTTTATATCATACTAAGTTGTCCAATTCAACTATTAAGTACTCGTATAATCTGACTAATATATCAAGTGGTAGACAATTTTCGCGGGTGAGTGACACTTCATGATATTATTTTAAACTATTGTAGAACCACTAACCTTCATGTCCTCTACAAATGAAGGGAAGCCACCAATGGCCATGAATGTCAAGAAAGCTGCAACAAACATCAACATTGCTCCTCTAGCCTGAAAAAACCCACAAGTATTAGAACCATTAACCCATTATTTAAAGAAGTATTTAGGTCTAGAACATTGATAATGTTTTGATAAAGCTACCTGGATTGAGCCATAAGTGAAGCCAATGTCATGGAAGATAGTGCCTACACATAAACACAATGCAATATAGATTGCAAGGCGAAGCCAGTAATAGCCTAGATCTCTATACATGTTCACCAATGATCTTCTTGTTAAAACAATGCATTGGGTTATGAAGCTTGCTTTGCTTTCCTTCTTTTCCAAAGCTCCAATATTCTGCAAAATAAATAATATATTTCCTCAAGCTTTTTTTAGAGAATCGTTTTGTAATCTTAAAGTAGCGTCTGTTAACTAAGAGAACACTTAAGTGCACAAATACAAGTAATGACGCTTAAATGTTAATAGAAACCATTTGCAGTTAAGTGAATCAACGGTTGGATCTCCGTTTATACAATTAGATTGAACAATTAGACTTTCTCTTAATTAGTAATTAAGAAAATCAGAGGCCAGACTTTGTACAATAACGAATGTATCACTAGATGTGATAGTGAGGTACCTAGCTAACAAAAAGCTTACAAGTTGTGTGTGTTACCTGTTGATGTATCTGAGACACTCTCTGTATTACTTGCTGGCAAGTCTTGGATGATTTGTAGGACTTTACCAGAACATTGATTGCTTCTTCTGTATTTGTCATGCCACTTTCTCCTTGTTCTATGTCCTAATTAATGCCGACAATAAATGGTGAACTAATTTGAGTTTTCATTTTTTTAAGTAATTTTGAGTTTTCATTGACTAGAACAATCTATATATTGTTTGCAAAAAAAAAAAATCAATGCACTTACCATATCAAAGTCTTTGTTGATGGTTCTTAGGTAGTGATCACATGGGTTCCTCAAAGTTGGGCATGGAAAACCATTTGATGCAAAAAACTGCATCCACAATTCATTAGTGCAAGTTAATGAGTTCAATGATAAGACTATATACATAAATGAAATTTTACCGGACAAATTTAGATTTGATCGAATTTTACTTTTAAAATCGCTACTTCATTAAGTGTGATTTGACCAGTAAAAACAGTTAGATTGATCGACTAAATTCAATACTTTCTCAGTAGACAAGTTCAACTTAAACATCGAACCCTACTGATTAGTAGAGTCTCGTGCACTGAAATATTCTTTGATATATTCTTTGTTTACCTGTTCAGCAGTCGAAACGGGTCCGAAATAAATCGTTCTCCCACTAGAGAGGAGACACAAATTGTGGAAGAGCTCAAACACCTCACTACTAGGTTGATGGATAGATGCAACAACTGTCCTTCCATCTTGATTTGCAAGCTTGACAATGTGACTCATGACATGATAAGAAGCTGCACTGTCAAGTCCACTGGTTGGCTCATCAAGGAACAGAAGCTTAGGCCTTTTCAAGATCTCAATGCAAATGCTGACTCTCCTCTTTTGCCCTCCACTGAGGCCTTTTATGCTCCAACCTCCAATTCTTGTGTTCATGGAGCCTTGCAAGCCCATGTCCCTTATGGTCATTTCAGCTCTCTCCTTCTTCTCTGATCTTGACATTGAGTCTGGGAGTTGAAGCTGAGCTGAGTAGTACACAGCTTCTTTGACTGTTAAGGTGGTCATTAGGGTATCATCTTGTGTAACATAGGCCTAAAAATCATGACACCAAAGTAGTTAGTATTTTGCTTAGTAGAGGAGTCTAGGTGCACAAAATTAAGTTTAATGAACAAGAGTGCTCGGAATCTGTTGTGATTTATTGGTTGAGAGTCTCAGCCTCTCAACCAAAAGATATACGAAATGAACACGGGCGGACGTTACGCGTTCATAAATTCATTGGAACGAGCATGTGTGTTCATTGATGATGTGACATCAACCTCATTAGCCATGATTTATTGGCTTAGAGTCTCAACCAATAAACAATAACTGAGATTTTTTTTCTCAATGAACAATAAGTGCACAAATGACACATGTTAATAGGAGTGCAATCGAACTCAATCAAGTTTAAAATCGTCAAGACTTGGCTCGGCTCGGCTCAGCTCGAACTCAAACAAGCTTATAGATCGGACTCGAGCTCGACTCGATAAAAGTTAGTCGAGATTGTTACGTCTCGAGGTCCAAAGAGCTTGTAGATTTGGGTTGAGCTGGACTCGACTCCTTAACAATTTATCATCAAACAATTGTTAAGTACTTTGTTTTTCTCATAATTTGCTTACCGAAGTTCCATAAGCAAGAGCTTGTTTGCGACCGTTGATTAAGATTTCCCCACTTTGTTGTGTATTGGAGCTTAATCTCCCTGGTAATAGCAGAATCATACATATATATTATTTTGAGAACATTTATTGAGAGAAAAACAATATAATATGTAATTAATTGGTTCTAAACTCTTATAAAATAACAATTTAGTGCAGCAAACTATCGAAATGATTCTTTTCAAAAAAAAACTTTCGAAATGATTAGTTGCGTCTCAACTTATGTAAACAACCAAAATGTATCAATTATTCGTTAAAATAACATATTTCGATGATCAATTTCAAGTATACCAAAAAAAAATCCAATTTTTTAAAATTCTACAAAATTAAATCACAAAATACTAGTTTTTTTTTACACACACAAAATACTAGTTAATTCATTATAAACTTATAGATTTCTGTCTCAAAATAAATGTTAGAATTTTTACAACTTTTTCTAACAAGTAAAAGTAAACTATTATGTCGTCATGGAAAACAATTTAGGCATGAAACAATTTTAAAAAATTAATAAATAATAAAATAAAATAGGCATGAAACTTTAGTAACAATGGGCTGCAAGTCAAATTAGTTGTCTAAGTTGTTTTCCCCCAACTTGCATAAACAACCAAAATATATTATTCTTCAATCAACACAATTCAAGGATTGACTATAAAATCAAATTGTTGAAATTCAATGAATAAACTCACAAAAATTATTTAGTTCTTCAAACTTTAGTATCAAGTTGCGATCTAGAATAGTTGTCTTCCCCAACTTGCATAACCAATCAAAATGTATCATTTTTGAAAAACACAATTGAATTATTGACTCCAAAACAAAATTATCAAATTCAACACAAAATATTCTTTAGTGCATCAAACTTTAGTAACAGTGGATTGCAAGTCATAATAGGTGTCTTCTCAACTTGCATAAACAACCAAAATGTATGGTTCTTTTAAAAGAAAACACAATTTGATCAACTCTAAAACCAAATTGTTAAAATTCAATAAATAAAATCACAAAATATTCTTTAGTGCATCTATAGGCTGTGAGTCAAAATAGGTGTCTTATTCAAGTTGCATAAACAACCAAAATGTATAATTCTTTTTTTTTTTTTGAAATAAAATGTATAATTCTTTAAAATTTGATTTCAAAACCATATTGTTGAAATTCAATAAATAGAATAACAAAATATTCTCACAGGGTCAGCATAAATCCTGTACATTCCAACTAATCTTTTATATAATCTTTGAAGATACAAAGTCAAGTCTTTTTTGCATTTTATATGTAAAGTTGCATATTCTAATACATTTAGATAAGTATTTGCATATTGCATGTGCTTTGGAGGAGGATTGACACATGTATTTCTTTTACATGTATTTAGCACACTTAATGAAATTGTTTAGTATTTGGAATGGATAAATTTCATATATTTCGTATATTTATTTACATCTTGAGTTTATTATTGTTGAAATATATATAATATGTGTTTGTATATCTAATGAAATTGT
>JAYMTF010003719.1:0-14585 GCA_036897485.1 Pelargonium nanum | reverse complement strand
ACTTGACACTTTGGTCGCTCCGGACCACAATCAAGTCAGCCACGGGAGAAACACCATTCCAAGGACCTTGACTTTGGAAAAGAAGACTCAAACGACGACGTATCAGACTGGTAATTTTGATTTGAAAAAAATACTCCAATCAAGACAATAAGCTCATAACATAATAGGAATATAGAAAATCCAAAGAAAATATACAAGAATCTCATTGATGGATAATAGATAAGTCGAAGAAATTGTACACTTTCGAGGGTGTGCAAGGATTCAAACTTGTGACCTAGCTAAAGGTCACATGGGCTCTGGTATCATGTTAGAGATCCAACATGCTCCCCTCATGTGCAAGCAAGCCCATGCATTATGCTTTGCAGGTGGACCATGAGAAATAGATAGAGAATTCAACTCATACATTCTCATTTCAAATTTGCAAGTGGGCCAATAAAAAAATATTTAAAATCATTCTTATTTTAACTTTGCGGGTAAAAAATAGGAGTGCATCACCATTTTAATTTTGTAAATTAAAAACTCTGAGAAGTTGGAACAAAAAAAAAAGCTCTCTCTCTTATTTGTAATTAGTAAAGGCCTTACCTGTTAAGTTAAAGGTAATAAGTTAACGAAAAGGAGCTCACAAAAAAAATAAGGATTCAGTTTTGATAAGTACTAAACTTGTTGTCAAATAATACAGCACATCTCCGCAATTATAGCAATTATAAATCGAATTTAAGAGGGCATCCCTTTATTATCTTACCTGCTTTATGCCCGAAGACCCTGTTTCGAGTTGAGAATACATTTATACTAAATAAAGGATATAAAATAACTAGAGTATTGGTCAATAATACCATAAAGGTAATTACTTAAATAGAGAGACTTATATGGGTTCTAATCGCATTGACGTTTAATATCTATTCTTGCTCATGTTACATGGAGCCCTTATACTCGAAACCTATACGCTACAATGGGTTGCTAATGCAAGTGCGGACATAGACCCTTTCTTTATATTCGGACTAACCAACCGAGGAGATGCTTTCTAGTCATATTCTACAAACTCTGCAAAATTTTTATCTAGTTTAGCTTTTATTTACTATGAAATTGAAGGTGCGTATAACCCCTTACTTCATCTTTCCCGCTGAAAGGGTTTCTTTACTCCTTGATTTATAATATATTTAATTTTAGTTTATAAGTATAGGCTTAAATAGGTAGGGTAAGATTCCCATTCCCGTTATAAGTACAATCAAACTTTGCGGGTGGAAAATTTGATTTCGATGAAGTCACTTGCTAATGTTTTTTTTCATCAGCAAGCAATGCTTCATTTTATTAGAGCTTCCGAAGAAGAAGAAAAAGTACAAACAATCCCGAAAGAACGGAAATGAAACAAACATCCTGCTATAAGTACAATCAAACCCATTACAAGTAATCAAGGAAGGTGTGAGGGGATTGAGACCAGATTTGCAGGCTGAAACTATGCTCTTGCGAGTGAATTAGCTTGGACAGAATAATTGCAAAAGTAGTGGTTAATTATCCAAATGGATCATAGAGAATCTAAACATATTATGTTTCAAACCTTCCTCAATTTCTTGGTGCACACCATGAAAGACCAATGCAATAACAATAAACTTAATCCTATTTTATGTTTTAGCTTTTGAGCTTGTAAAAATTCTAGTTTTAGGTCCTTCCAACAATTACAAAATTTAAGATTTAGACTCCAAATTTAGTTTTTTTTTTATATAAAAGAAATTAGAAGAAAAGAATCAAGATGTGGATAGACTAAAAAATGACAGCCCACTTCAAAAATACTTTACCCACAAATATAGAATGATTTTGGGTGCAACTTGTAAAAAAAAATGTGTTAACTATTTGACCATCTTACCAACGTGCAACTATTGAGATAATCGGTTTAAAAAGTGTGATTTTCTTGAAATCTCAGTCCCGAGCCTCTCATTAGATGTTGGTACTGATTGTGCATACCTATAAAAAATCATTAAGCCATCTTTAAGAGATTACAATGAATTAAGAACTTGTTGTAATCATATGTTCAGGTTGTTATGAGTTTGTTAGGGTTATAACAAACCCTAATTGTTTAATTTATTTTGTTACTAACCTTCCATCTATTTTCTTCAAAAATAAAGACAAAAGTAGATATTGGATATGGGTTGATGATGATCCTCCAAAGATATGAATTTGGGTTTTGAAAGTTAATTTAGGTTTAATGATGGATCTGGGTTGGCAGATTGGTTCATCAACAATCAAACCACCCCACCACACCCTTTTAATGGACCAAAGAAATAAATAAACAATAAGTTAAACAACCTTGTACATGTTATTTCATTCACCAAACGATATGATTAACTAACGGACTATGTTGTATCTTATAGTAATATGTTTCAAATATTTGTACGAAATGATAAGTCAATAAATAAAGCATGACATATAATTTTTTTTATTAACGGCTTGACCGAATATCAACACGTCATGTGTATAGTATATCTTATGAATCAGACGCTCAATGGTAGAAACTCATGGGAGATGTGCGGTGGCGGTCGAGCAAAGCAGTGGCAGTGGCTTCGAAGGCCAGTCTTGGCGATTGCTTGGAAAAGAGAAATGATAAGACGAAGATGAAATTAGAGAGATGAGATCGATCCTGTAGCAAAAATGGAGTAGATGTGTTTTTTTTTTCTTTTGAAACAAGGATTAGATGTGTTTTTTTTTTTAATTTTTTTATGGATAATTACATAAGGCACTCTTGTACTTGTCACCTAAAATACTGAGCAACCTCAATTTTTTTAGGATAATATAATCATTATGCACTTCAACTAAAAGTGTTATTGACAAAATAGTTGAAAAGTTATACAGGATAGATTAGAGTTACAAAAATAGTTCAAGATTTTCCAGTATTGGAGATGGTAAATACAAGGTAAAAGACCCAACTTGGTCCCCGAACTTTGGTGTTTGGACCCAATTTAGTTCTTCAAATTTTGTTAACCAAAATTAGTCCCTGAACTTTCATGTTTTGACCCAATTTGGTCCATAAACTTTCAATTGACCCGAAATGGTCCCTGAACTTTCACATATTGGCCCAATTTGATCCTTGCCTATAAAGTTTTTATAAAAAATTCAAGAACTAAATTGGATTAATATTTGAAAGTTCAGGGACAACTTTGGGTCAATTAAAAGTTCAAGGACTAAATTAGGTCAAAAAATAAAAGTTCAGGACCAAATTGAGTTAAAGCATTAGAGTTCGGAAATCAAATTGTGTCTTTTACCTAAATACAAAGGTGTTCTCTATAATTTTACCCAATAAAATAAGGGACAGGCCTAACAGATTGATGTTTCATATAACCCCACTTTTTTTTGTGTGTGGAAAAAAGTATAAATATTTTACTCATAATTTGTTTTAAAAAAATATTATTACAAAACAAATTTTGAGCTCATGTTTTAAACGTGTTGGGGCCGCCACTGAAAATGACTCACTCTTCATTGCTGCTAAGAGCTTGAGCATGTATACTGTATACATATAACAATCCGAATACGGTTTGATCTGACAAAATTTTGTATATTTCTCTGCTTCTTTAAATGACGTGGGCATGACAGAAACTCGGCATTTTGAGCTCAGCCTATATATGACAGTGAACTACTAACTCAGAACAATATCTCCTCCAACCAAACACTAAACAAATTCAAAATGGTGAACTTAGTTGCAGCACAGAAGACTCTGTTGCATGGGCTCATGAAAATGGCGGGAGTGGTTCCTCACGCGATAGAGACGGAACCAGGCACGGTCGTGACCTTCTGGGTCCCCAAAAAGACCACCATCAAGATCAAACCCAAGAAAACACTGGAAAAGCCCGCGGTGGTTCTGGTGCACGGTTTTGCGGCGGAGGGCATAGTGATGTGGCAGTTCCAGGTGGGTGCTCTGGCCAAGAAATACTCCGTCTACGTGCCCGACCTCCTCTTCTTCGGCAGCTCCACCACCGACAAAACCGACCGATCGCCCAGGTTTCAGGCCGAGTGCTTGGCAAAAGGGTTGAGGAAACTCGGGGTGGACAAGTGCACGGTTGTGGGAGTCAGTTACGGGGGAATGGTGGCGTTTAAGATGGCGGAGATGTACCCGGAGCTGGTTCGGGGACTGGTGGTTTCCGGCTCCGTCCTGGCCATGACTGATTCCATCAGTGGCGCGACCTTGGAGAGGATGGGGTTCTCGTCTTCGTCGGAGCTGTTGTTGCCCAATTCAGTCAAGGGTCTGAAGGCTCTGCTCTCTGTTGCGGCTCACAAGAAGCTGTGGTTCCCGGATTTCCTCTACAAAGACTATCTTGAGGTTTGTAATTCAAACATCCATCGACTCAGGAATATAAGAAGTGAGTTGTACATGAATTATCATTAATATTTTTATAATAATAAAAACGGACATTGATGACAGGTGATGTTCACTAACAGAAAAGAGAGGACTCAACTCCTTGAAGCTCTAATCATCAGCAACAAAGACTCCTCTGTTCCCATTTTCCCACAAGTACTAATCTTCGATCTTTTTTCTAAATGATAACAACACACAAAAACACTGCTTGATCCATTTTTCATGTGTAAATTTCTCTAGAAAATACATCTTTTATGGGGTGAGAAGGATCAGTTCTTCAACATGGAGCTAGCCCACAACATGAAACAGTATGTAACCCACCAAAACCCCTTCTCTTTTTTATTTTCACTTCATTTCTTGCAAGTTTCTCAGAAACTGTGCCAAAACTGCATATGTATTATTAATCACAGGCAGCTAGGAAATAACACAACATTTCAAGGCATAAAGAAGGCAGGGCACTTGGTTCACCTGGAGAGACCCTGTGTCTACAATAGATGTCTCATGCACTTCCTTGATGCACTCCATGCAGATGCAACAGCACCACAAAAATGACACAAACTTACTAATCCCTAATGTTTAAGTAACAATTAAGTAGCTGTGTGATGAACAACATTTCTTTTGATTCAAACATCGATGGACAATGGTTATAAGAAAATTTGTTAAATGTATTTGAATGATTCTTTTGTTCCTCTTCTTTTTGCAATAATACAAACCTCGCGGAGAAACCCAACCGACGGGTTTGCACCAAACACATGATGCTAGGCATGTATTTTTTCTTAGAAACAGAAGTGGCTGTGATGCAAACATGAAGACAGCACAAAAATGAATGCACGCTAAGTAAGCAATCATCTAAATGATGACTGAATTTCTTCCAGAGTTCTTCCTTTGGTTTCAGGGACCCACAGTGTAACAAAAACGACCATGAAAGCACTCACTAAAGTGTAAACGGTAAAGGCTCCTGTTGACAGTAAAAAATAATATTAGTTGACATGCAACCCCTTGTACGCGGTGCGCAAACATAAATGTAAGAGCTAGAGAGACCTCCACTACTCCAATGCAAAAGTAAGTTTGCAGTCATTGTGACCACCCAGGCTGTCAGCCAATTTGCCAAAGTAGCTATACTGCCAGCAAGGCTCTTAATGTTCACTGGGAGTATCTGAAATGAGCAGTATATTATAAGAAAAATGTCAATATGTTTCGCTCAGACAATTGAAAAGTAACTGCAAAGATTGAGTTTGTTCAAAATCTTGCACAACACAATGGAAGGTTCACCATTCAACGTGGAGCAATTAATTAAACAGTCAGTGTCAAACTTAGTCCTGAGCAATTGAAAATAGGAAAAATAAAAAATTGTGCAAAATTTTCAAGTGCAGAACTCTAAGCTATTAGTCAAAATCCAATGAACACGTGTAGAATTGCAAGAAGTTCATCCTTCGCTAACGCATATCTACACTTGATTATGGTAGCTAACTTATTGATATCAAACATTAGCTCAATCAAAAAATGCATTGCCGTTTAGGTTTGGCTTACATTTAAAATGTGTATCAGAGATACAGAAGTGAATCCTAATTGGAAATACTTTCTCATTAAGTCATTTTAAGCTATAGATCATAAGCTCAAGAAATAGGAACAAAACTTTCCTGGCAGTGTACTGATATAGAACTATACTTTTCACGAAAAGATGAAACAATACAATACCTCAGACATTATGATCCAGGGAATAGCTCCAACACCCAGTGAGAAAGCAATTACCATAGCCTGTAAATAGGTGATACAGAGTGAGATGTCACTGAAAACATATAGTACACCATAAACAATGTAGAATCATACAAACAAGAGAGCATACCACAAGTCCAACGACTGATAGCATCCCTAATATACTGAACCAATGAGACTCTTTTGATACGAAATCCTGGAATACACAAAAAAATAAGTTTGCATCCAATGACAAAGAGAAGTCTTTCATGCCTTATTCCTAAGCTCTTCAAAATAGCTATCTATGTATGCCTTACAGAGAAATGAAGGCATTGCAGTATTACTGACCTCCAAATAAAAAGCAACTGCAACGACGATGAGGCTAATAGTCATTCCAGTTGAGGAAATCTGCAAAAGAAAGTCCAGGTTTACTTAAATTATTTGTATTATTTGTCTCTTAGGTCATCTTACCAAATATAGAGCTAGCTTAAACGCACTATAAGAAGAAGTCTGCGGCCAGCTCTGTCCACCAACCATGTAGTAATTCCAGTAGCAATAACCTGCAGCATGAGAGGCTCTGATTGGATATTTTATCTGACATTTTTTAACGATACTTGAATGTCTAGAATAAGAACATAACATTGCATATTTAGTGCTATCAGCTATGTAATACCTGAATGGCACCTAGTCCAAACGTTGCCACATCACTTGATCGAATACCTGTCCAATATAAGCCATCAAAATCAAAGAAATTGCACACCAATATCATATTCATAACATCAAAAGCAAAGGCTTTCAGTTCATTCTCATTGGCAATTCAATAAGGTTTCAACTAGTTAGACATGGAGTAGAGAAAATTAGCAGCTATGCCATAATATGACAGTTTTTTAGCAGTAGAATACATGATATCAGAGTACATGCATGTATATCTAGTAAAGAAGATAAGCTAAACATCGGAATATGTTTTCTTGTAATTCAACAAAGCACCACCATAATTAAATCCAATACAACCCAAGTAACTAAACTTCCTGTCTCTAATAAACGAAAGATTCTATCTCAAGGTAAACTTGTCTCATAATAAAGTCAGCAATGAAGTTCAAGGACACACCAGTGAAACAATTTGGACAATTAGTTTTGTCTCAGTAAATTACCTTTTGACACCTCAAGTATTCAAAAGATATTTGGTGTATACATTTTCAATAAATGCGCCCAAAAAGTGAAAACATGGTTTTGGTTCATTAGAAACACATCTCCTCCCAGGAATAGACTATCATGCAATCAGAAGTGTTGCCTAGCCTTCGGGTATAGGATAAATCTTTCTTAAGCATAGGTTTTGATTTTCTTTCATTTGTATAACCCTTCCAAATGTCAAGAAGTCAGGAGGCAATTCCTCTTCCATTAGTTCAGGGTGGAGGATAAGGGATTTGAATTCCCCACTCATAAGTTATCATAAGGGAAAAAAAAATCACTCCAAATGAAACACTCCTTAGTCCTTACCCCCCTGAACTTCAGCCTTTAGAACACAGCAAATATTGCGTTCAAATGAAAAGTGGTTGTTATTGTTGTTTCTCAAATACTGGTCTTGAGATTATTGAAGTGGTGTTTTTCATATTGTAGTATGGATAACAAGGCTGGAAGCTTCCAAGTTCACATCAAGGATATGTCAGAAGGCCTCTTGGTCAAACTCGGGCTTTCAGGCCAAAAAACTCTTCAAGTCTCTAATAGCTACTCAAAATGCAGGATAACATAGAGCTAACTTGCTGAAGTGTGATGTTTTCTTGTACTAATTTGAGCCTAAAGGAGTACTCCCTCCGTTCCAAAATGAGTGTCCATTTCCATTTTTGAAAACATTAAGGATAAGTTAGTTTATGTTGAACTTTTCCCTTATACAACTATGTGCTCTTTGTTGTAAGAAACTCAATGGATTCTAACCAACTTATCTTTAAGATATTGTTGGCAATTCATGCATAACTAACTAACCAAAAAGAGAAAGTGGACATTCATTGTATGACAATTGTTTTTAGAGAGTACACTTTTTTTGGGACGGAGGGAGTAAAATTTAAAATTGACATACTCGAAATATCTAAATAACATAGTAACATTAGAATAAAGCACTGTAGGAACATCTAACAAGTTAAATGTGAAACACGAGGAAGAAGGTAAGTCTTGCAATAATTTCATATAGTTGTAGCATGCATGTCAAACATGGAGATCTTAAAAATCTTGAAGAACCCATGTCAATTAGATTTATAGCTTTCAACTAATAATAAGATGACAATTTCAAGTTTAAGAGATGATAATCTAACCAGCACTTGCAAAGATGTTACTGGAATAGAATAGAACACCATTGATACCACTGAGTTGCTGGAGGACAAGCAATCCAATCCCCACCTGCAGCAATTCAATTGAACCCCGAAAGGAGAAAAGTCGGTTCAAGATAAAAAAAAAATAAAAAAAATACTGCATACATGAAGGTATAAAAATAAAATACTAATGAAAAAAGTTAAAATAGCTAGTTTTACCATCAAAGGGAACCAGTATCTTTTCCTCTTTAGGTCAGCAAAGCGTATTGTATTTCTTCTGCCTGTTGATGCTAAAGATCTCTGAAGAAATATATCAATTAGAAATAAGTTCAATGTTATGACGATAATCCAAACACACTCAAGAACAAACCACCCTTTACAAATACTTGTGCTCAAGTTTCATTGCACAAACTACGTGATTATTAGTCTGGACAACATGAACTTCAATTGAAGTGCAATGAATACACCAGTAGTGGTTTAGTTAGTAGTTAGTACCTTGATTTCATTCACTTCAACAGTAATGTCTGTATCAAATCCTCGTAAAACTTGCAAAGAAGCTTCAAAATCATCAGTCAAGCCCATTTTCGCCTGGAATTAACCCGACCCAAGAAGGAATAAATGAGAAAGCAGCATGTAAATGAAAGTTTTAGTGAATAAAATCAACACATCACAATCCAGGTGATCGATTCCTACCAGCCATCGAGGAGATTCTGGTATGAAAAATAACCCAGGTATCAGCAACACACATGGCAAGGATCCTGCAAGTGAACAAGGGCTGTGCATCAGAATTGTTCTATTGAATTGGAGTTATTAGATACATGACAGGAAATGTGTCGGGAATTTAGTTCATGAGATGATACTGTATTACTTTTGAGAGTTTACAAGCTATTCGTCTCTTCTAGAGGTGATTTATTTTGGTCAGTGAAGAGATATTTTCTCTATTACGCGGTTATTTCTCGCACGGAAAAAGGATCAAGTAACAGTTAAGTTGGCAAGCTGTGTATACTGTGAAAAGCTTGGTTCTAAAACTTCCCCAACCAATAAAAAATAATTCTTTAACTGTAATTACATACAAATCATCTCTTACCCCTAGAAAAGGGACAAGATGACGAATATCAGAGTTAAGAGAGCTTACCAAAAATCGCTAGCACTCTCCAATTAACAAACAAACCCAGTAGGTACGCCAGCATTATTCCTATCGTAACTGAAAGCTAAACAATGACATAGATGAATTAAATATGCTCTACCAAAATATACATAAACATCTACGATAAAAATACTAAAAGAGTTAGGAGATTTAGTAAGCAAGGGAGTCTGAAGATAACCTGGTTAACGGAACCAAGGCTTCCTCTCATGTTTTGAGGTGCTATCTCGGCAATGTACACAGGCACCTAGATGTACACAATTCAGAATGAAATTACAGTTGATATCACCACCAAAGAGTCCAACGAAATTAACAAAGGAACTTGAGTGTTACCGTGTATGAAATTATACCCACGCCAAACCCCTCCAACAACCTTCCCATGTATAAAAACGAAGCATCCTACAATACCAGCAAAAGATTATACAATACACACACCCAAAAGTAAAGAACTCGACAATCAATCACAGATCACTACTCACTTGGGAAAACGATATAGCAAGCCACCCAATGATGTTGGGGATGGCAGCAATCATGAGTGACTGCAATTAGACACAACAAAGCAGCATTAATATAGAGAACTGTCAATGTATTCAGCAAGCAAAAACAATCAAGCTATTGCAATAAAATAAATAAAAATGAGTACCCCTTTACGGCCAATGTACTCAGCAATCTGACCGCTGGAAATAGCCCCAACCATGGCACCAACATTGGACAGAGAACCAAATATAGAGAACTGCCCCGAAACGAAAGAAATCGGATCAGTCAATTGCAAAACGAGGGTGTAAATGAGAATCTGAATCGAAACACACATACCTCTGAAATAGAAAGGTTGAGATCTCTGATGATTTCAGCTTGAGTAGGGGACGAATAGCCGCACTGAAATCAAACCAGTTGAGTTCATTTCAGTACAGAGACAATTAAGAAACATAGAGAAAGAGAGATTTTGAGAGAGAGATCGTACGGTGAAGCCGAATTGGATAGGACCGAGAGCGACGACGAGGACGCAGAAGACGACGGAGATGGAGCCGTCGCGAATGACTTGGGCGGAGGATTGGAGGATGCTAGACCTGGATCCCATTTTGTACCAGCTGCCGGTGTGCAGGAACGGCTTCTTGAGGTCGCGACCATCCTCCGAGTCGTCTCGGGAACTCATGCTCCTCTGGTTCTGGTTCTGGTTCTGAAGGTGAATTTTAGTCTGTTAAGGAATGGATCGGAAAGTGACGACTGGGAGTGTGTAGATGATGATGGAGGTGGTTGACAATTTCGGGCATGGAAGTCGGTGGACGAGGATCGATGAATGGTGTGTACATGACGTGTCGTTTTCTGTTAAGGCTGGTCGGACTCGGACTCGGATCCTTGATCCTTATCCGTAAATGATTTTTGTTTCCATACATTAAAGCTTTTGGTCCTATCTACATTATTTCTTCGCTGCTACATTCATTTCTACATCATAATCTAATCCTTGTACTATTACTATTATTTTTCTTTTCTTTTTGGGCTTTTTCAATTGCTGTGCTAATTTCTTTCTCTTCTCTCCTCATTGAGGGATTCATATACCTATTTGAAGTTTGATTTTCTTATTTATAAATATTTTACCTATAATAGAGTGATCGAATAAGATAATTTGTCTATATAGTTGAATATTAGCATAATAATCATAACTATGGGATTATATATAAAAATATTTTACACTTTGCGATGCTAGATAAAGATTTGTCACAATGTTAAACTAAAAAAAAAAAATTTAAGTCATTTCGTTGTATCTTAATTTTTTTTAAATTACTCATATTTGAAGCCTCTATTTTGACTTAGTCAATTCGGACTGACACATTTTTATTTATTTTAACCTCTAATTAGAATTGTGCATTGTTTTAGCTCTTATTAACATTTTTAAAATTTAGTCCACTCGACCAACTACGACAAGTCATAATATGTCACGTCATTATTATTGTACATGTCAACAAGTTATAATATGTCACATCATCATTTTTGTACGGCTTTCAGCCTCCAACAATGATACGCCCAACTCCCCTAAAATAAAATTACAACCAAGAAATGAAAAATTATCTTTGGGTTCCGAGAGAAAGAAGTTTATTTATGTAGTTAAATAAGACTTGTTGGGTAAGCTTCACAAAACTTCTTCAGCAAGCCGATACAAGACTTGAGTGCATATAACGTCTAAAATCTTAGGCAGTTTATCAAACTCAGTCCAGATGCAAACTCGAGCCCAAGCCAAGTCTCTGTCTCTGTCCTCTGCCACCGATATTTCCCAAATCCCATTTCGCGCCCGAAAAATCCGAAAAATCGCCTCTAAAACCTCCGACGATAAATCTCCCCCTGCCCCCTCCTCCACCACCTCTCAATCCGTCACACCCACCAATTCCACGGGCCCACACCCTGCAATTCCGCCCAAATTCGAGAAGCCATTATCGGTTTCCGGCGAAATCGAAACCGCCCTCCTTCATCTACGCAACGCCGATCCCCTCCTCGCGAGACTAATCGATGCTTTCAAGCCTCCTTCCTTCGATTCCTCTCGCCCGCCGTTCCAATCCCTCGCCAGAAGCATCCTTTTCCAGCAACTCGCAACCAACGCCGCCAAATCCATCCACACTCGGTTCCTCGCTCTCTGCGGCGGCGATGACGCTGTTTCGCCGGAAACCGTGCTCGCCCTCTCCGCCCAGCAGCTCCGAGAAATCGGGGTCTCGGGCCGGAAAGCCAGCTACCTTCATGATCTAGCGGACAGGTATAGAACTGGGATTTTATCGGATTCTTCGATTTTGGAAATGGACGAGAACAGTCTTCTCACGATGCTGACCATGGTGAAGGGGATTGGGGTTTGGTCAGTGCACATGTTCATGATTTTCTCGCTGCACAAACCGGATGTGCTTCCGGTGGGCGATCTTGGAGTGAGGAAAGGAGTGCAGCTCTTGTATGGTCTCAAGGGGTTGCCGGAGCCGGCGGAGATGGAGCAATTGTGTCAAAAGTGGAAGCCATATAGGTCTGTTGGGTCTTGGTATATGTGGAGGTTTATGGAAGCAAAGGGAGTGTTGCCAATTGCAGCAACAGCGGCCGAGGCGGTGGTCGACACTCGGCTATAGTAGAAGTAATCTTCTATATCTCTTGCCTCTTGGTTCTTGAAATCGCATTGCTATGGTAGTTTTTCCACTGCATTTGAAATTATGATTGTTTTCGTGTTGTTGTTGGTGAGTGTTGGGGCACAACTGTCGATTGGTTCTACCTATGAGTTGTTGGTTTTTGTTTCATTTATGTTGTGTTTGATCAATTTTGGCATGGTTAAGGTTGTCCCTGTTCTTGTAAATTAGTTGTAAGTTTATAATTTATCCAATGAAAGGAACTTTATGTTTCTATTTTTGTATCTTTGCACGAGTTATGCATAATTGGGAGTTGTATCAAATGAAGCATCATTTCACTGTCACATTGGTCCTAGAGCATATCACTTTCTTCTTGTACTGTTGAAACATGAAATGTTTCCTATTCCCATATGATATTGGATTGATTATAAGATAGTTAGACATTATATGGCTCGTAGTACAATCATTAGTTGGGAAGGAACTTCGAACTACTAGGACACGTTCTTTTAGTGCTACACTGACCTTGGAATAGAGCAGTTGCAAAAATGGAAACTTTGTTATTCACTTGCATAGACTACTCACTACTACATGAGAGGTTTGGGTTAGTTATCCAAACTATTTTAGATAGAATCAGCTAAAACTATGGATCTTCCAATGCACCCTGGCTAAATCCAGCAGGAGAGAATGGGCGGGAAATAATCATTAGAAATGATAGTCATTGATTAATATTCAGTACTGCCTTTTTTTAGTATTTCTTGACTACTTCATGTAAATATGGGCAGTGTGAAGCGGGGTATCTACCTTGTAGTATGAGTAGGTATATCTTTTTTGTTGAACCCGGTGAATACCTCTATTTGTGTTGCATTCTCCATGAAATTTGTTAAACAAGATCAAGGTCTGGACTAGGTTAGGGCATTCGGACAATTGGACAACTAGACAATGTTATGTTTGTCAACTTTACAGGTTAACCATTAACGCATAATCAATGAGTTGGGTTTTTTTAGGAAGGGATCTTGATTGAAACTTTGGGTAGATTGTCTATTTATAGTTCATTTAGTTATACTGAAATGTGATATCAATACCCTGGTATGGAGAAATAGACTTTCGCCACTGTTTTACCAGCAAGTTACTTTTTCTGGGGAGCTATAAAATTAGTCCTAATTGCATGATGTGATTGTCGATTCTCATATTTGTTTTCAAAACAATACCCTAGCTATCATGTCAGATTCTCACTATTTTGAGACATATACTAGTTGTACTTTGGAAGTGAGAATGTATTTGGAAGTAATCTTATCTGCTAGCTCCTTTAGGGTAAAAGGTATTAATGTTTTGCATAAATCTTCCAAATTTGATGCAAGTGAAATATGTTTGTCTCTGTGCATACCAAAAGGAGAACTAAGCGAATGTCTTTATATTGTTACACTATGATACAATACTAGTTAATAAGGACCTTTACCCAACCCTTCCCAATTACATGTTAACTTCAATAGACTAAAATGGTATTCTATATGAAAATTGAATACCAGAATGTTGCATGTTCTCAAGTCTCAACTATCACCTATTCCTGCTGGGTTTGTGGAGATGCAGAGAGCTATTTTTAGTCTATTTTGTAGTTGGAACTTGGAAACTTATTTTAAAATAAATAAAAAAAATAGATTATCAAACCATGTAAATCATTGTGCATTAATTTTTTTTTTCTTATTTGTGTTTCTCTATGAATTTGTCAGGTTCCATCAAATAGTATGTTAGAAATATTGGGCTTTAGGCCTTTAGTCATACACAAGTATCATAAGATGAGCAGAGTTTTTATTGGGTGACCCAAATAAGTATTGATTTATTATCTTAAATATACATTGTTTCCAATTATATGTGTGGAGATATATAGATATCGTTTGGGAACTATTTTTTTATAAGGGCAAGTTGATAGTCAAATTAAAATCTAATGTTTGGTAAACCAGTTAAGGAAAATGGGTGACAAAGTAACATTTCCGAGTTGGTTAATTTTTCCA
>JAYMTF010003718.1:0-14588 GCA_036897485.1 Pelargonium nanum | reverse complement strand
TTTTTTTAATAAAAAAGTTGAGCTACACAATAGGGGGTAGCTCTCCCCTTTTAACCCAAAATCCCACCCCTCTCCCGACGCAATGAGATTTGAACCCACGACCTCCCACATGGAGATGTGCGTCTTGACCATTGCGCCACCCCCTAGGGGGCAAACAACAATTCGACTATTGTCCCTGGCAACAATGGGCGGCTTCCGTGGTAGTATTAGGTTGCAGGGTCATCTAGAGTTTTACGGTCTGATTCAGAATGGAGAGGAGAAAGTCCGGCTAGTTCGGCATTGTTGGACAGGCTGGGGGGAAGCGGCGACTTTGTTCGCCCAGTGCCCCCGACTTGCGGATCTGGGTAACTCCCAGCCAAATCGCGAGCGTTAGCTCGTTTCAAGGAAAAATCCTTTGTTGGAGGTCATGGAATTTTTCATGTTTAGAATAGATTAAGATTATGTTGATTTGCTAGGTTTGGGTTATGGTAGTTTCTATGGGGTCAATGTAATTCTTATTTCCAATTAATAAAAGTAGCAGGTTCAAGGTAAAAGAAAACAAAAATTAGATAAAAACTTTGACTTTTAATGCATCTACCTATTGAATATAAAAAAATATACATATTTTAGTAGACCAATTCACCAATAAATTTATACATCTAAAGTGAAAATTCAACATAAAATGAAGCTCAAATAATGTGAAAAAGAAAAAGCTCATTAGCTGCTTTTATAAAAAGTTTGAAAAGGTATTTTTATTATTATAACAAATCATAATCACTTTACATTATAATCAATAATATTTACAATATGCTTATCAAAAAATAGTATTTACAATATTGTAGTTCGAAAACCCGAACTACCTAGTATGTGGGTCAACTAGCAAATTGTTCCAACTTAACTTGAAATTTCAAGTATAAATCTCAAAATATATAGTTCCAGTAAAAACTCCAACAAAAGACTTTATTGCGATTCTTTCCTGATTGAATCACAATTAATCTAATTGTGACATATCTTAAAAGTGTTCATACCTCATGTTTAAGACCAGACCACTTGCCTGCAAGACTTTGTTTGAAATGGTATATTGTGTGTGTTAAAGTCAATGGTTTAGGCAATAAAATTGTTACAAAAGAGAATTTACAGAAATGAAAAAGTACATAAAATATATGTTTGACAATCACAAAAATGTTGTCTGCCTAACACAGAGCAAAGGTTGGCTTGTCTCCTTTCCCCGACTCAACCTACCCTCTCTCCAAACCCAAACATCCTTTTCCCATTATTTGGTCAACCCACCTTTTTCCCTTTAAAAAAACTACTACTTGGTGTTGATGCTGAGTTGTGGATTTCTTAGGTTAACCAATTGGGTTTTCTTTAGTCAAATCGGTACTACTATTGCCTTCATATTTCAAAGGAGGGGATGGTGTTCATGAAAATTTGGCCATTTGGCTAATGATTCACACCATTCTTGGTAAAGTTTTGAAAATAGGTTCCTTCTTTTATGTAAATTTATTAAAAAAAAAGTTCATTCTCTAATAAATCTGAAGCATAATGAAGGAGTAAATGAATTTCAATAACATGTCAAACTGTCAATATACTTGATTCTATTTTTTTAATGAAGCGTGACTCAAATCATATGGTACGAGTGAATTTGAATTGAATTTCATTTCATCATCGTTCTTCGTGGGAATGCCATTAAAGAAACAAATATTATATTAAATTAGGCGTATACGTCTGATCTACTTAATAACCACTTTTCCACGTGTTCCCTTCATTCTATAGTAGTCTTTTTTCCATTTCTTTAAACTAATTTAATAGTTTAATTCTAATTTAGATTTTGACCAAAACTTAAAATTTAAGAAAATATATACTAAAAAATATCCCTTCTTTTTCCTAGAGGTGGTTGGAACTTACCTGACTCACTCTTTGAAAGCAAAGGGCAAAAGCTATTATTAAAAGAAGATAATATTAACAATGATAAAATTGGGATCTCATACAATCAAAGAGAGTCAAGAGTCGCATTCAAAAGTTATTAGTTGAGACAACCAAAGCACAAAGAAAATACATTCGGACGGACGCTCTGTGTCCGCAAATTCATTAGGCTAAGTAATCTCAACACACAACTCTTTGGTTAAGATTCTTTTTTCACGTAATCAAATATTCAAATTCTGAAAGTCTCCTTTTGGTCTATAATGACCTACAAGCATGCATACATATTTAGCAAAATCTGAATTGGGTCCAGCAAGAAAGTGTGCAAAGATACACCATTTTCTGGTCAGGAAACAAAAATATCTTACCAAATTGTGAAGGGATGGAGCAATTGAGCTACCATTTCCAAGACCAAGAGTGTCCAGTCCAGCTAGTTTATTGGACCAGTCAAGATTGTGCAGCAAAGCATGCAAGCAACACAAAAAAAAGGCAGCATTTTGAATGATTCCATTCGCTTACTATTCTCAAATCTTGGTGTGCTCCGTCCGAATTCTGCAAGTCCACATTTTAGAAAAGTATGTTAGATCTCACTCCAAATCTCATCATTACTTGTGACTTTAAAGAGATAGAGAAGTATAAACAATTCAATTTTACTATTGTAGAGCTAGCCTGTTCATATTGTTTCCCTCAACCTAAACAATGTGTAAGTTAGCTTTTTCATAATAGTTCTGAAATGCATATCAACTATGTATTTATTCTGGGTTCTTTCGGATAATAAATCTTAGCTATGGGGCAGTCCAATTCTAAGTTACCTATACATGGAACAGAAACGGGAACGAGTAACGCTTGAGTTATGGAGTTTGAAACGTTGGGGATAGGCCTCTTCTAAACACGCAATCAGAATGAAAACGTTTATTCGGAACATGAAATATTCATTTAATAAAAAACATATATAATTCTAACTGCAGCGCGAGGAGGTGATTTTGCTGGGGGGGAAAGGTTAGTTTTTCGCAATTTTTTCTTACGACAGAAACATAGATTTTGCCGTTTGGATTGCTGGCTTTCCATGTTCTGAAACAGAGATAGCTATAAAAGTAGCGATTTCTGATAACATAGGTCCAATTCACATTCAATCCTTTTATAACATGGTTTCCACAATTGTCTAACTTTAACAAAGGTATATAAAAGATGCAACCTGAAGAATATTCTCGAGCTTGCTACGTTTTTCATCATATATGCATGTATTATTCCAAGGCTTAAAACGCACCTGATTCTCTTTTTTTGCAAAAGCAAATCCAGATTTGTAGCTTTCCTCCAATAGCCAGCCAAGACAAAACAGTCCATATTCACATCTTGGTTCAAACCAGATAACACCAACAGACAGGAGTGTCTCTATTGAGGACCAGTTAGCTCATTGAAAATCCCATTCCTGGAACAAGTTTCCAGATTCGGGGTAAACCGATGGATAAGCCTTGTAGATTCTGGGAGCAGGCATGTATGTCTTTTGGAATACATTGACAAGAAGACAAGTTTCTCCATCAAGGTTACTTGATCAATATTCAAAACCTGAGAGAACGGTAAGCAATTTTGTATGTCACAAGTCATCTGCAGTATGAAATATCTCAACAAAAAAAAAAACAAGATTAGGGAAGATTACATTAAGGTTTTTTTTGGCCCCTGGGCAAATATTGATGTGAGTCAAAGAGGGGATGGGATCATATGTCTAGTGATGTGATCTGAACAGACAAGCACCCGTCTTAAGACCCACATTTTTGGGTGTTCAGGTCACATGAAATAGACCCAATGAATTATCGGATCAGATCGAGCAACCACACATTTTCAATGTAACACTCGCAACCCGATCTGGCCTGCTATCTAAAACCTGCATCCCATGTGAACCCGCATCTCTTGTCGGTGGGGCTCGGGTTTGGCTTTTTCAACCCGGAACCCGAATTGCCAGACCTATCCAACATAGTAGTGAGCACAAAATCATTCAATAGCAAATAAACATCAAGAATTTAGGTAGATATTGCCGAAGGCAGTATCACTGTCCACAAAGAACACTTACCTACAAAAGAATGACTAAGATTCCAAAATTACGGATAACAATGCAAAAATATGTCTCTCGTGTGCTCGTTCGTTACATGCCTAATCAGCTTAAACATGTGACTAGCAACTTGATACTTGGTAGCACTATTCCTTCGAGGAAATATGCAAGCTTCCTCCATAGTTTTCATTGACAGATGCCTACAACATAGTCAAAGGAACACATTTTCAAAACATCAGCTGGCAATAAATTGAATAATGGAATAGGGGCAATATGTGGTGCCAGGACGCATCTCCAAATCATGCATGGCATTAAGTAAAAATGTCAAGCTTTACTAACCTGAAGATAAGGACATATAATATCGAAGAGTTGAGCAAAAAAAATTGATTTCGCTGCAAGCCTGATGCAATCAATACTATGAATCAATACCTCTGGTAAATAATAAACTGAAATGCCTCACAGAAAGTTACGTTATTCACAAAATGGCTTCATGCAGCAAAGCATGACAATGTTGATCGAAAACCTCTGAACAGCAAATTTTGATTTCGTACATTTCAAACCAGAGTAATTCTAGAACATCTTCCAGTTTAAACACAAGGAGGTAAGACAAAGGATATATGTCCTGCTTCAGCGACCAGTATCTAATTATACTATTTTTAGATAGTTCAACAAAGTTGGAGAATGAGAAGTAAATGATCAAAATTTTCATTGCTCAACCTTGGTCATTATCATCATCAATTTCTAAGCATATCAAATCATGCAAGCACAATATATTTTTAACATAACTCTTTTAGATAAAGAAAGCATGCAATTCCGTGTGAAATAATCTACCTATTCCATAAAAATGATACCCACATACATGGTAGGGAAAAAAGGGCTGATTCTCTCAAGCTCGATATTAATATATTATACGTACCTTTTAAGAAGACGAAAACAAACATATATCTCTTCAATGTCAAATGCAATCTTCAGTTGGACATAGTGCCTGAAAAGTTCACAGAAGCTGTTCATAGCTTCCTCCCAACCATTACAGTCCAAATCTATACAATGTTGAGGCTCAGAAATAGTGCATTGCAGAACTGAAGACAGCTTTCCAGTTGACCTTGATTTGTGAAACATATCTGCAAATACGTTGAGTACCAAGCTACTACTGCCTCTGAACTTATCAACCCATTGTGGAGGATTTCCGCTAAAAAAATTGTTGCTTGGAGCAGATCCCAATTGGTTTGATGTGCTCTCAACATGTAATGGTTCCTGCATGTTTGCTGTGGGAGGACCCATGCCAACATTTGAACAGAACTCTTGCACCCTGTGGGCTGGAAGCTGCTCAAGTATGTCAGCTTTCAAGTCTTCGGGCAGTTGTTGTAACACCGAAGTATCTACTTGACTTAAAGATGAAGGCATTAAATCAGTTTTCTCAAGTCCCATAGTAGAACTTGCTACATTACTAGGTCCTGCCCCCGAAACAGAAGTTGATACTCCCCGTACATCGTCTATAGCATGATGCTTCGCCTAACAAAAAGGACCAATTTGTTAAACAGTTGGGGCAAAACAATGAAATATGCATGTCAATTGTAAACAATTCTTCTATATAATTCCACCAGTGAGGAGAATATCAAATTTACTAGGTGGGCTGAGACTTCAGCATCCCTGTACTGTTATTCTAACTTATACACTCTCCTTCCGTCCACAAATATAGATAAGTAAGGAGTTTAAGAACCAACTATCATCGGAGCAATTGGCTTAAGGTGTTTGCTCCTCCAGAGGTCTCAGGTTCGAGCCTCGGTTGGTACGCTTGTTTATCAAAAAAAAAAGTAAGGAGTTTAAGATAATTTTACAAAGATATGAGGTAAAAAGGGGAAGTACAAGATGCTAGCTATGAAGTGGCTTTAATTTTCTAAAGTGATTGTATTGTCCGTGATAATCACCTTGTCAATTGGGTTATATTGGCATAGGAAGGTAAGAATAATTAGTTGATTTGTCATTATTGGTCTCTTTTTCCAACACACAACCTGGCTTCTAATACATGGGGAATGAAAAGTTAAACCTCAGTCTACCTATATTGATTGAAGCAGCAACAAAGACCTCAATTTAAGGGTTGTCTCCACATTCTTCCTTGATTTCCTCCACTGGAAGTTTCTATCATAACCTTACTTGAAGAATTAACACTAATTTTTAAAATCAAATCCTTGCCTATTGAAAATAAGGTAATTATTTTCACCACACAGAATACCCATCAAGAATCTTACTATGGCAATTCTTTTTTCGCATCTAAGAAAATACCAAACAAGATCCCTATAAACAACTCTACAAATTTGACAAGCCCGAAAGTGGAGAAGTTCCACTTTACTGAGATACAAGCCATAATCTAGACAAACCCATAGTCAATTTTTCATGTGTACGAGCAATCAGTTACTGGGAGATCTAGGCAGCAAAAAAGTAAAAACAAATATAGGTTACCTGGTTTCCTACTGCTATGTTGTTTAAGGGGGTCTGATCAGAAAAATGAGGACCTTGTCCCTTGTTATCAGCACCTAAACCAATAAAATCAGATGTGTACTAGGCACTTGAAGTTATATAAAAGCATCTAGTATCTAATTGCTAACATAAGAATAGCTCACCTTTCACCCGTTCTTGTGGAATGGTGCAAAATGAGTAGTTGCTATTTTTAGTTTTGCTTTTATTTTGAGCAACATTATTTAACTTCCCGCCATACTGTTGGTTTAGTTCTGCAAAGAGTTCTGGAGGAAGACTTTCTATAACTCCAAGATCAAGATCGCATAAAGGTGGAAGTGTTGGAACCTGGTTTAGAGAAGCTTCTCTACTGGACAGACTATTATCCATTTGAACTGAAAGCCCAACTGCATTAGTACGTAACTGAACAGGGGTTTTATCAATGCTCTGCTCTGCATGATCTGTAATGTGATTCCATCAATATCAGCGCAAGTTTAGTCCATCAGAAAGTCTAATTGAATACAATATCATCAAATAAATGAGCATAATTCATATAAATAAAAACCGTATCAATTTAGATCTACCCAAGTTGGAAAATAAGCACCAAATGCATCACTATAAAGTTTCGAGAAGGAAATATTTCCTTGCTTCGTCGTGGAAAACAGGTGTCACAATAACACAAAGGGCATTTAGACCGTATTTATATCATATGCATGTTTCTAAGCAATCCACTGATGTGAGTGTCGTGAAGAAAAACAAGAAATCTGTGATAAATGCAGTATACATCTCGATACAGGGATGAACATGAAAAATAAAACTCTGAAACAGAGAGAACCAATATTTTTTTTCTTAATTCCATAAGCCTGCAGAACTAATATAAAGCTAACAAATGCTTTAGACAAATTATAGGTGGTCAGATTGTAAATCAATCACCTATTTGAACCTTCTCTTTCCCTTTACGATTCATATTTTCTGAGCTTGTTGAGGCAGAGGTGAGCCATGATTTCAAAGAGTTTTTTTCAAGCCCTTCAACAGTTAACAAATAGTTAAGTATTGGAAAATTTTAAATATTAAATAATCAGAAGGTGTCGTTATCATAAAAACAATCATATAACAAGCACACAGCCAAATTAAACTATTCAGAATAATACAGCATGTACCTTGCTTAACAGTGTCCACATTTTCAAGCTTGGAAACTTGCAAGCCAATACCCCGTATGTCCTTGACATCTAAGTACAAATGTTCAAAGTTGACATGAAATTTTGGAACATTAATTGAAAGTTTCTTTTAAAATCTCTGAAAAATAAGCTAACTGAACAGTCTGAACCTATGTATTAATATCATTACCAAGGAAAAATACTTTTAAAACCAAACCACAGTAAAACTCAGGGCTCCATCTGCTAAACCTGCTCAATAACAAGAGCCCCTCTATTCATAGATCTCAGAATTTTAAGCTGCAGATGGTGGTATGTAGAGCCCCTAATGGAAATGTATTTTCCAATCTACAGGTGATAAAAAAAATGCCGACTTTGCCAGAATTGCTTACCTACATGGAAAGACCCATACAGCTGCTTTGTTATCCTTTGGAGCACTTCAACATCATCAGTAGCTGCTGGAACCTATTATGACAGCAATGGAAGTAAAATTCAGCAATGAAAGCTAAAAGTGTTGGTAGAGTCAAGACAAGTGTTTGAATGCACAGTCATGTGCAATTGTGCATATCCAGTGTTTGCTCTAATTCAAGAAAAACATGGTGTAACCAGTCGCTACCGTCAAAGAATGACTCAGGTTTTCACAGTCTCCATGGCCCATGTATTTTGTAGGTTCCCCAGCATCCTTCCTTCTCTTTTTTATCTGACCAATGTACCACACAGGACAGGAAATTTTCAGCTAAAGTTCATGCAATAAGACATAGATGTACTGATAAATAGCTGAACTTCTCAAGGATTTCTGAGAGAGGCATAAGCCAAAAAGTCCCACTCAACTCAACAAAGCAGCAACTAAGTAGTGTGAGAATATTACAGTGATAAAACTATAACAAACGATGATACCTTGAGGGTAAAAGTGCGCCCTTGCACTCCACATCCCTGCAAACGCAATGAAACCTCCTTGCAAAGGTTTGAAAGAAAATGTTGACACTGAAATATAATGAATCGATTCCTTGAATCAATCAAAATGGCAATTAAACAATAAGCTAAAAACTATAATATAAGCTTTCTACACTGTACTAGAATACGAACATCTTTCATGTCCTTGAACCTAACACCCCAATTCACTTCCGCACCAATAGACTTGCTTTCCTGCATATCAATTACATGATCAGCAAGCAATCTTGATACAAAGATAATGATAAATTCTAGAAGAATAAAAGATACATAAACAAAGAGAAAGAAAGGCAGATTCGAACACAATAGGTCAATGAAAAAAATAAACAGCTAAATTAGTTGGACAAAGAAAGAGAATGTGTATTCATCAGCATCATGCAATTTAAAACAAGTATCATGCCTCTTGGCTCTTGCTTCAATATTTTAGACACTTATTCCCACTCAACACTATACATGTGAAATCAATGGTATTAATTAATTGAAACAGATGGTTGACTGTTGCACTACATCATCAGATTAGCTTTAGAAAAGATCACATGAATAATAGTATATTGCATCCATATGAGTAAATGAAAAATAGAACACTAGAAGAGGACCAGTGCAAGACAATATGGAAATGACAAATGCAAATGAGCTAAATGTGCTGCCAATAGATCCCAGAAATATATAGTAGTGTGTTGAAGTCATGCTCTGAGTCAAACCTGAATCATTCCAACCAGTCGATTGTCAACACCTCTACAATAGTTCCAAAGCATCTCACCAGTTTTCACTCCAAAGTCCTTTTGAAGAGAGTCCTGAAAATCCCAAAAACATTACTCAAACATCCCTTTGTGTTAATAGACAAGAAACACAAGTATTCCTCCAGGACATAGACATCGAAATATTAATGGAGGGTTCAACACTTCAACTAGTCATTAATTCCACATTCTTTCATTGCGTAATACTTCAACAAGATCAAATAAAATGGTTCCGTCAATCTAAGTTGTTTTGGATTTGCAGGGTTCTGATTATAAGTCATTCCGTTTCCACTCCCCAATACTTGCTCGTCACCCAAAACATTCAAGAAAAGAGGATTTGTATTAATTCAATCTTGATTTTATTGCTGTATCTCAGGAGCCAGGATGTTCTATAACCAATGTGTGTGGATCTTTAAATTGAAATTTCTTCACTGTTTTCGGTAGCAAAATTGAGTGGTTGAGAATAAATCTAACCAAAAGCAACTAACCATTTCAGCACGTGAAGGATAAACAATTGCACATCAATTCAATTCAACAGAAGGACAGTATAAAAATGTGCATATAAACTGAAAACATAAATGAAAGACAACCTTTGAAATCATACGCAAATGTCCACAAGTTGAAATACTTTTCTTCTTCAACTTCTCCTCTAAAACACGCCCAATCCCTGGAAGAGCCTTGATTGGAAGTTGATGTAAATACTCGTCCACCTAAGATAATCCACTTTAGTCAGTAAGGTTATAACCGTACGACATGCTAGAAGTTCTACAGGTACTCTGTAATGGTAAATGTGAAGAAGACACAAGGTTGAAATAAACCCCAAGTTTCCATGAGCACGTAGGAGGAAAGGGAAGAAGAAAGAACGAAGAAAATGAAAGGATAGGGCATTATAGTATATTACAAATCAATATTGATTGGGAGAATATTTATTTCAGAAAAAAAACAGAAATCAATATGTACATCAGAAATAAAACTATTTGAAAAACACTGCACGCTTCCAAGAACATTACCTTCTCAGGGGGAATGTAGCACTGACCATCTGGCTTAGCAGTTCTAGTGGCAAGGCGGGCCATGAGCATATTTCCAGCTATACCAGCACTTGCAGTGCAACCTGTAATATCAACAATTTCTTTTCTAATTGTTGAAGCTAAGAGCTCAAGATTTCCCTCTTCAGAGTCCATGACATCTAAAAATGCTTCATCACAGCTGACTGCCTACATTCAGTAGCAATAGCAATATTAACAATAACACAGCAAAGTAGTCTGACAATGACAAGCCTTCAAGAATGACTTGAAGCAGACCTGTACTTTATTGCAGTGCTTGTGCAGGATGTTGTAAAATTGATCGGCTACCTGCAATGTCAAAGGTAAAACACCTTCAGGAAACAGCACGACAAGACACAACTACACACAAGCATGAGTACAAACAAATCCTCCATAGTCGTTTATAGCAATTTAAATGGGCAAATTGAATGATCACTTCAAATGTTAGATTTCCAACATGTTTAAGCTGTTGGGAGGACGGCCCAACAAATATATCAACTCAAACATGACACACAATCCATGTGAGATACTCTGGCGGCATACTTACTTCCTCATATGCTTCAAAGTTGTAGGGAACAATAACAAGATGAGGGCAAAGAGCCTTTGCATCTCTAACAAACATCCCAGCTTTAACTCCTGATAAATAAAATTGATGGATTGCTTGAATTTTCCAATGTAAATAGTTCACCCAACAAAGATATATATGGTTCAGCAAGACCAACCGTAATCTCGAGCTGGATAGTTTGCAGATGAGATTTCAGCAGTTCCTTTTGGATTGTCTGAATGGCATACAGCAACAGGTTTATTTTGTAATTCAGGATGGTTCCTGATTACCACGGACACAAAAAAGCAGTCCTGAAACAGCAGAATAGCATTATCATTATAGAGGGGGTGTTTGGATTAGGTTAGATATCTAGCACTACTTTTGAAAATAATTTAACATTTTCTTTATTATACTTAAATCAGAAGTTAAAAACAACCATAAATAAATTACCCATAATTAAAAGAAACAAGTAGATAAGAAGTTACTTCAAAATCTTTTATAGTAGAGCTTACCATGTCAATGTGGATAATGGCAGTCTTTTGAGAATTAGCAAAAGCAGTTGCATTAGAAGCTGAGCATTTAGACCCAATAGATATGCTGGGAAAACGCTTACGGTAACGGTTTCTCCAGGTTCCTATGAAGTGCAGCCTTGAATACTGCAGAACCAAAGCTTGGTAAGGATATGAATGTAGGAGGGCCACACTAGTATATTTAACAGGTACAGCTAGACTAACGGTTTCCAAATGGTACTGAAGTAGCATGAATAATAATCAGGAAAATCACTCAAAAAATTTGCAGCAGCAGAATCCATGTAAAATGTTATTGATAATAATATTCTAGAACCAGTATCAGATTAAATTAACTAGGCTTCTGTTTATAAAAGTGATGTTGAACAACAGAGGATGTGAGCTAACACAAGGGAGAGGGCCTTAATAGTGGAAAACAAAGTCTAACCAGAAATATGCATAATTTAGCAAGGCTCAGCTAGTGAACCACAAGAATGTAACTGATTGCTCAGCAGGAAGAATTAGACGGATATGAGCCAAGTCAATGACTAACCCTCAAATTAGTAGCTTTTAAAGCACATTCAAGCAACTGAACTTAGAATAACACATATCAAACATGTCAATGCCTCAAAAAGCAAAGTGTAGAACATGCCCTGTAATGCGCGCGCACACACACACACATATACATACATATATATATATATGAACCAAACTACCAAGACATATACAACTACATGTGTGCATAGGGTCGCATGTGACTAAAGAAAGTTATGCATGCCAAAAATCTCAGTAAAACTGTTTTGTTAGCCTCTAATTCAAAAGTAGATGTTTTAAATCAGTAGTCACTTGAAGAAAAGAAAAAATATAATATGGCAACAAGAAATCATAATTTTTCACCATTCATCACCTTGAAATATTTCTCCACAAAATTTGGGTCCCCAAGAGTTGAATGACACTGATTGATAGACCCACTAATGGTGCAGCTATAAGAATTTTTCGCATTTTGATCATCTAAGCAGTGGCTACTTAATGAACCAGAGGGCTTCTGTGGACTGGGTTGAAGTTCATTTTCCACACTATTCCCCTCTTCTGCATTACAATTACTTGGATTCACTATTTCTACATTACAATGCTGTCCACTACCACTAGAAGGCTGATCCATCATAGTTGAGCTAGGACTCTCATGCATACATTCATCAGGTTCTCCCTTAAGTAGCCCTTCTTGATCCATGGATTTATCCACTTCAGAATAATTTGCATTTTCTGACGTGTCACCCCTTAATGTTGAATCCTCAAATTCAGGAATTACTTGGCACTTAGTACCACTCAAAGGATCCTCAGGTACTGTGCCATCCTTCTGAGCAAAGAATGCTGACAACTTTGGTTGATTATTAGCAACTTGATCAAGTTGGTAAGGAACCCCTGGAAGCAGCAAAAAAAGATCAATGGTGATGGAGAGATAACATAAATTATAAGTCCATCCATTTAAAATTGAAACTCCAGGAGAAGAGAAACTCAATGAAAGGATCTTCAGAATAGTGGCCAATAAAAAAAAAATCTCCACTCAACTTGTATTCTTTAAACACTGAGAAGCAAGTAGTTTGAGTCTTCAAAGTACATTGACCAAGAAAGCATAATATACAGTTGGAACTTTAATATAGTTTAATCTTCTATCGTTTGCTACATCGTGATTTAATCATGTCATGTGCTAAGAGAAGTCCTGATCAGTAAAATCCATTAACTTACAACTCAAAAGTTTGTTAGAAACAACTGAGTCCAGTATCCATGAAGGTTTCACCACTGGGAGCCCACCACTGAAGGACCTACATTTACAAGTACCAATAAGTAAAATCAAAATTAACTGACTATCACCAAAAGTTTTATAACCTAGCAAGATGAAAACTAAGATGGTAAGATAAGCAATATGAACCTAAGGTTCTTGAGTTTACTATCAGGAAGATTGCTACAGATGATATGGGTGACACGGCGCCTTGAAAAATAATTCTCAAATCGCCCACCGTACTTCGCCATGTAGCCTCGTAGTTCCTACAACAATTTAGTATCAATTTCTCAAGAATCAATTTCAAGTCTTACATTTTCCAACTCAATGTCCAATAATTTCATTAACTCATTTTATATTGTTTTTTATTAACAAACACACAGATCTAACATCTAAAAACAAACCTGACTAGAAGGAATGGTGAAACCATCAACAAATATGGAAACCCCTTGAAATATAGGCTTCTCCGAATTCGACCCGCCATGAGAAAAACTTGAAGCTTCCGCATTGAACTGGTTGTGAAGTTTCTGATTCTTCACATCCATATAACTACATTCAATTTTTCTCACATCAATGAAGAAAACAATTCAAACCAAAACCAAAAAATAACACACAAATTTCTGATTTCCTTAGCAATTGAATAAAAAAACAATCTCAATTCCAGTAGATGCTAGTGATGTATCCTATCTTCGTAGAAATGCTCAATTTAACGCAAATTTTCCAATTCATCACAAAATTAACAGAACCACCACCGAATTTGATCAAATTACCTTCCGAAATTGGAAAACGGTGAGCTGCGGAAGGAGGAGCGAGAGGTGGAGATGGAATTGGCGCCCCAGGCCATGCCTAGGGTTTTCTGGTTGCTCTTTTGCTTCTTACTGTTGCTACTACTGCTATTATTAGCGTTTGAAGAGATCGAATTGAAGCTTCTCTTCGATTTTTGACCCGAGTTCGCTGAGTTGCGACTCATTTTTGCAGGAAGAGTGGAGAGGAAGATTTGGTGACGATGACAGTTTTTTTTTTTATTTCTTCTTACAGTTTGTTTCCAGATTTAAAAGAAGCGGCAAATAAAATGACCTTTTTATAGGTCGGACAGACAACCCGACCCATCTGCTCGGGCTTGGGTCGAATTAATATTTTGTTTATGTGCAAATTACATTAGAGTAAAGAATTTTGGTTAAGATATTTTTTTTTTTATGGACTAAGTCACTAATCATATTATTATAACTAATTACAATTACTTGAATCTTTTTTTTTTTTTTAACTCATGAAGTTTATATTAAATCAAACAATGATCAATACAAACTCTAGCAAAAGAGACGGACATGAAACTCCGACCTATCATCAATCCAAAACATACTAACAGATGATCTAGTTAATAAGTAAATAGCCCTAATGACCTCAAATCTAAAAGAAGCAAACCGAACATAATTAAAATTAGCTAAATAAGACATGATGTCATAATGAACC
>JAYMTF010003717.1:0-14591 GCA_036897485.1 Pelargonium nanum | reverse complement strand
CAACTTGTAGGGATCTGTAACTAAACTAATAGGCCTATAGTCATTAAATCCTGAAGGGGCCGCCACCTTAGGAATGAGTGCCAGAAAAGCTGCCTGAAAACCTTTACCCAAATTGCCTGAATCGAAAAAAGACTAAACAAAAGAGAGCACATCAGTCTGGATAATGTCCCAACAAGTTTGGAAGAAGAACAAGCTAAAACAATCGGGGCCCGGGGCCCGAGAGCCATCAAAACCGAACACCACAACCCTTAATTCCTCCAAAGTTATCGGCCTTTCTAAATCGTCCCTGGCTGACGAAGACGAATTATTAAATTGGAATCCATCAAAAAGTATCCTGTCTTCCGAATTCGAATTTGTGAACCGAGCCATGAAGAAATCACGTGCCAAACATTTGACCCTAATCGGGTCCTCAACCCAGATTTCACCATCCAAGACGCCTGAAATATGATTCTGAGCATGACGAATAGATGCAATCCGATGAAAATAGCCCGTGTTTCGATCACCATCTAATAACCAACGAACCCGCGACTTCCGTTTCCAAAAAGCCGACAGATCACGTGATTTGGCCTGCAAGTCAGTGACCAATGCCGACCTCCTAGTGGTCTCGGCAATAGAAAGAGGGGTCGAGTTTTTCAAATATTGACCCAATTTAGTTTTGAACTTTTGATATAAGCTCTAAGGGCATGCACTATTTTGGGTCAATATGTGAAAGTTCATGGACCATTTTGGGTCAAAACAAAATTCAGGTATCAAATTGGGGCAAAACACCAAAGTTTAGGGACTATTTTTGGTTAAAACAAATTTAGGGAGCACATTAAATCAAAACAACAAAGTTCGAGGACCAAATTGAGTCTTTTACCTGTACTATTATAAAAGAGACTTGAACTTGAAATTTAAAAAAAAAAAAACAAAACATCTAATTTGGAGAACTCTTGTTCTTGAGTGTAGAGAGCTTGCAGCTCAATTCGAGAACTAGACGGTTATGAAGATCGACATGAGAAGAAAAAGGTAATGGATGTTTTGTCCTATTTTTTTTTTATAAAAAAATTGTTATTATATAAACCCACATTATTACAACACCCACCTATTATACAAACACCATTTCCTTGAAAGAGTTTTGAAACCGGGACATCAAGGATGAAAGGTGAGTATCTATCCACTCTGCCACTGGGTGTTTGTGTTTTGTCCTATTTTATTTTGGATGTGCCTGGATATGTTTTTGTAACAACCTATTAGCGCTTTATATTATTCTATTTCTTTTTTGACGACTTCGTTTTGAATTCGGTTGATAGGAGAACTATTCAAGTGGCGTATTTTCTAGCTCGTTTTTGTTTTTCTAATCATGTTCAATAGGATTGTTTTATCATTCACGTGCTTGTAGTTGCAACTTCTTTCTTGTTGTTGGATGTTATAAAGATATTGTTCCGTCGGAGGATGTTTTGGTTTCGTTTCCACCTTAATTTCTAATCTAATGGGCCATTTTATCAACAATTTATTTTTGAAATATCATGGACATTAGTTTCTTAATATATACTATAAAAAAAAGTATATAGTTGAATGCGAGTGAGTCACGTGGGGAGTGGATTGTTGTTTGTTTGTAGAGCTAGAGTCGAAACAAAAATGAAAAGAAAATTGCACGAGCGAGTGAGCTAGCTTAGAAGAGCAGTTAAAGACAATGTTATGATCAAAATTGGAATATAGTAAGATGGAGGATCTATCTCTCAATCTTTAATTTGTGTAAAAGAAAAAGAAACAATACAAAATAAAATTCATGCTTGTTTTGGTTACATATATACAAACAATATACAGTATATTGTATTATATGGTCGGTCTCTACTCTCTACTCTGTACTGACTCACTTCACACATCTCAGAAGCTGCCATTTCTTCATTTCCTGCTCCTCATGAATCATGATATGCCTTTGGCTTTGCTATTACGTACTGTTTTGTGCTCATTTTTTAGGCTTTGCTTTTTCTTTTCTTTTCTTGTTTAACAAAAAAAATTCAACCCCTAATGCAGAGATGTGTTGATTAGGTTGTTATTAGCTTATAATTAGCTTTATTACTGTTACTTATGGGCTAAGGCTCACTTGTCTTTAATCCCTCTAGACTGCCACCCAATTAATGCCAAACAAATAAAAACATATCTTTTTATTTAGGCTATGAAGTAGTCGTAACAAAAGCAGTACTCTCTTCTTAACATAATAAATGGCATGCTTTCTAAATTAGAAAAATCATTAGGTGAAGTGCGTAACGTGTATATGAATTGGTTAAAAGTTTAAACTAATAGGTGTAGATTGTAACGTGTATGTTAAGAGGCAACAGACTTTTGCATTTTTTCAATGGCGATACATTAACTCTCTCTCACGTGCAAGCCGGATAATACATAGAACAATGCACGTGGACCAAGAAGGGAGAAAACAAGGGCGGGTCAATAGGTCCAAAAAGAACCAGTTCTAATACCATGTTGAACCTGATCCAACTCAAAAGTTTAAACTAATAGGTGAATGATTCAAACGTGTACTCTCATCGATACTTTGATGGTGCGGTATGTCATCAGCTCTGCGAGGTTCAGCCCCCTCACTGAAAGGCCATCCCTGTTTTAAAACAGATTGGTTGGCTAAAAAGTGCTTTTGAGACATTAAATCTCTCTGCTCTAGTTTGTCCTTGATATAGTTGCTTGAGATGAGTTATCATCTCGTAAGCATCCATCTCCTCGTATTAATTGCTTCTGAAGCTCAGAGGTTGGACCCTAGTGTGCGTTGGGACCAATCTTTTAGATTATCAAGTGGCAACAGACTTCACATTCTTTCAACATGAGATACATTAGCACAAACTTAAGGGATAACAATTAACTTGTTACAAAGACATTATTGGAAATTTCAACATAACTAATTTTTCAAAAAGAAAAGAAAACACTCATTTTGGGACAAAGATATTAATGAAACGGTACTTATTTTGAAGCAGAATGAGTATTAATTTACCAGTGTTGTGTCTCTTGTACTCTCTCTCTCTAGAAATGGGAGTATGAGTATTGCCACGTGTGAAAATATAAAGTGAGGCAAAGCTTTAGGTAAAGATGGGTGCAAGATCTTGTGAAGCAAGAAAAGCATAGTCAAGCTTCAAAGCTATTCTATTCTTCTCTCAGTCTGTCTGTGTCATGCTCATCATCATCATGGGAATTGGGAGAAGTAGCAAAACACTTCATTTGGGTTTTGTTTTTCAAACAACAATTCAAATACCTGCACCACTTTCCTAATTTATTCACTTCTCTTTATCTCTATTCTCTATGTGGATGTGTGTCTAAAGAAACATAACAAAACAAAGTCACTATTTTATTCAATTCTCTGTTCCTTTCTTGTGTCCATCTTTTGTACCTCCATTTTCTTACCATTTGGGAATCACACATAGATAGATTCATTTTTCTCAACAACAAAAGGTCAGTCAATAATTTCAAATCAATTGGTCCACTTAATAACCTCTTGCTTATCTTTTCATAATATGCATGATTAGGTGACATTATAAGGAATTGTGGAGTTATGAGGTAGTGAAATTGTACTTCCAAAAGTGATTATTATAAAATAAAGTCATTTATGATCTCTCTCTCTCTCTCTCTCATATATACTCTAAAGTAGATCTCATCTCAATCACTCAATCCCCAAGTCTTTTGCTACTTCCAATGCCTTGATTTCCCTTGATTACCTGTTTGTTCCTTTTGATTTTCTGTTTCAGATACAAAACATTACCCATCTTATGTTATGTTAAAAGAAGAGACCAACTACACTCCCAACTCCCAACTCTACTGTCCTTGTTTTTAAACCTCTCCCTTCCTTTAATCTCCATCCGTACACTCTGCTCCTATCATATATGCTTCTTCTTTTTTCGGTTTAGGGTTCCTGAGCGGGCCCGCAAATTCGCGGTTAGCACTTTTAAGCTGTTTTACCATACTCATACTAATCCTCATTGGAGGATAAATCACAGTAAAGCTCATCCCCCTCAAGGGGTGTGTTGAGCGGGATCGAATGATCATATATGCTTTTCATTCTCTCATTTTTATTACATCTATTGTTGGGCCTCTCCATCTGGCCCGGCCCATCATGAAAAGCCCACAAAAGTGAACATACTCTTGAGCATTTGACCCGACAAACACATATGACAATTGGGAAACATAACAACCAAATAGAGGAAAGTGATCTGCATTTACTAATTCATTATGTCCATCAAATTTTACTACATACAAAGAAATCAAAAGCTTAACAAGCAAACAAGACAGATGATCATGATCCTAGTTCTTTCCCGACCTACCGCCATTCCTGAAAGATTGCCAAAAGACAGGCCAGTTCTTCTGAGCTTCAGTCCAACCTAGAAGTGAGCCTTCCCTCATGGGGTCCCAACTGGATGACACGATCCCATAGCTTACCCCCAAGAGAGCTGACCCAAAGAAGATGAATGATACAATGAAGGGAACCCAATTCGGCACGTCAATCTTCAGGACAACCTTGAGGTAATAAAACAACGGGAAAAACATCATCCCCGTAAGCAATGGGATCCCCACCGTGAAACCCATTCTACTAATCATCCGGTTCGTCACTATCTCTGGTATTACACCTTCCCCCCGATCTGTCTCCTCCTCCTTCTCCTCTTCTTCTTCATCTTCCTCGTCAAACTTCTTCCTTGACTTCTTGTTTTTCTTGGATTTCTTTGGGGAGGGTCCGAAGCCTTTTGGGGTGTTCAAGGTTGCAAATAGTGGCGGTAAGTGGGTTTGAAACTGACAAAGTCTTGTTGTGGAGATGGGGAACTGAGAGACTTGCTTGGTTGGAGTATGCAAACAAGGGGAATTTACTTGTAGAGTTCTTGAAAATACGCATGTCCTGTTAATTTTCTTTGTCATGCTTTTCCTTTCTAAATTACTTGTGATGGGGTGGCTCCGAATCTTGCCATCAATCTGCAAGGCCAAATAATATTCATACAAACATCATTTCAAGCTAGACTTGAGCTACCTCATTCCAAGTTAACACTCCTTCAATAAAGAAGAAAAGAATCTCAGTCATAAAGTTACTGACTAAGACTCGACCATGCCTACGAGAATTTGACACGCCCCGAATTAATACCCGTACCGACCCCAATGAATTTGTGGGTATGGCTAAGTCTCAATCATTAAATCTACAACTCATTGCTCTCTCTTCAATATTCAGGCATAACAAAACGACTATATTATGCAAATGGATCAACTGCATAGAAAGTTGATGATGAATAACAACCTTCCGCCATTAATCAAACATAAAATTAAATCCATTAAATGGTTAAAAATCAAATTGACATGGTAAACGCTATTTCATCAGAACATATATGGAAATTTCTCATCAAATTCAATCTATCTATGCCTAAAAAAGGTAGAGAAGCCACATTTGGAAGGTAAAGCCTTGTTAATGGTGACTGTAATATTATTTTGTCTACTAAAAAAAACTTCACCAAGCCAATTCATGGGAAGATTATACCAAATGTTTAGAGCACAGATTAAGCAATAATTTGAGGCATAAAATACAGTAATTGTACCTTGTCAGCTGATTGACAAAAAGAAAGTGGCGGAGAGAGCTTGGAGGGCCATGAATACGACGGTGGTGGTGAAGAAGATGATGGAGATGGCTTCACCGCGCACGTAATTGAAGCCATTTGCTTCTCTTCCCTCTCTTCTGTGGTTTCGGATCTCTATCACAAAACGCTGTGAGAAAAACAAAAATCTTATCTAGGCCTCCATGGTCAACAGAAATGAAACTAAGAAAAGAACGCCATGATCAACATTGGAGAGAGCTTGAGCTTCAGAAGGGGATAAGGTTGATGCTTTATGTGGGGAGATTTGTGAATGTGAGTTAGGCTTATTGGAATATGATAATTGGGCTCACTACTCCAATCTTTGCTCGGCCCATCCCAGTACTTGCAGTCCTGATTTGAAACCTCATGTTACATTGATTCCCGAGGAAGGTTGGACCAAACGTTTCAAGCATTTTGAATTTTTTTTAAGTTTTGAGTTCGAGTCTCTCTGCAAACGGTATAAGACGGATTATTTGAGTTAAAAAAAATAGTGATACTTTGATTAAGTCTGAATAACTATCGAAACTGGCAAAGATTGCATGTTCCATTATCTAGTATTTGTATGAGATATTGTTCTCTAGTTAATAAAATAAGAGAATTCTATTTTTTAAAATGAAAATATTTTGTCTAAAATTAAGGGTTCAAACCAATGATATACGAGAAATCAACATCTTTTTAAACCTTTTAATGATTGGGATTTGGGACTTAGTATGATTTTGTATTATAGAACTTTTGACAAATGTTAGAAATATTGGTAATTTAATTGTCAAGAATTGAAATATTTAGAAATGTTCGTGTATGTATTATTTCATTTCATTACATTTTTTTTTATTGAAAGGGTGGTAATGGGTTGTTTTTAAATTACTTAACTAAAAATCAGATTATACCAAAGCTATTCTAAAAATTAAGAATTGTTGTTTAAAACACAAACGAAAATCAAATGCTAGTTCACATAAAAGACATTCATTGTTTATTCTCTCCCAAACACCAAATGACCGGGAAAAAGATGCACAAACTTTTAAGTCAAACTTCAGTTTCAGCATTCTGATATTGTAATGGCTGGTGCAAGAGATTCAGAATCTTTCAAGTCATGGAAAACAATAAATCCAGAAGAAAAATTCAGCAGAACCTTCAGGACTGATTTTGCTTATGGAACATAACTGCTCCCCCAAAAATATGATGTCTTGACAGTTCATACAAAGATGAATGAACTGCAACCTATGTAATCCAAAGTAAAGTCCAAAAGATGAAACCAGGATAGATATGTACACCTTTTTCTCTCTTTTAAGTTGGAAAGGATACCAAAAACAAAACAGCCTACAATTGGCATAACCTCAGCTACTACAAAGAAAATGATCTCCAGATCCCGATTGCTTTTTCTTGCCTTCAACTGAATGTTCCTGAAGTAAATCAAAGAAACAGAAGTGTAATCAAAATTTGATCTCCAAATTGTGTGCTCCTTTTGTAACTCTGATAGATATATTAGCCATCCTATTATAGTAAACACTAATCAGAAATATGAACAATTTTATTGACATAATTTTATTAATTCGGTCTCTCCAAATATATAGATAGTACTCTCCATTTTTATCAAGTGAATTATGAATGAATTACCAATCATGTGCTTAAAAAAGTTGGTAGGAAATGCCCACAACAAAGCATAACAGGGCACACGAGGAAAAATCAAATACTAGTAGAATCATCATTAAGTTTTGTGGGCAAAAAAAGTGAAACAATACACTCAAGGTAAATAATATTTCCATTATTTGAGTCACCGAAATCAACATCACACCAAGGGAAAAGAATAGTATAAGAGGACATTTTTTTATGGCAGGAACAAGGTGAAAAATGTTAGTTACATTATTATGTCACTCAAAGAGAAATACTCTGACTGAGCATTCAACTCCTTCAGTGAGTAAGAGGATTATCTACACACACAGATGAAAATTTGAATGAAATTTACCCGTCCAAAATAACACAAGAACCAAGCAATAACATCATTGAATAATCAGAACTCCTTCCATACTCTTTTGCATGGAAATTTGATGTAAAAGTGAACATCTTGGTAAATTTCAAAGTTGATCTTTTGATGGCAAGCTAGTAAAGTAGTAGTGCATTTATCACATGGGTTCAGACGAAAAATTCTGAAGTGTATACGTTACAGGTTGAATTAACCAAGAAAGGTTTGAGCACTAATGATGCTATATAACAAACTGCAAGTGAATAGATGCATAGTAGTTCCACGGACCCATGCTAATTTAAGCATTGAAATGCTTACCAAGACACTTCTTTCCGTGAATGATGTGGAAAACCCATGCTTAAGCTGATGAAATCCCAATACGGCTTCGAAGAGCTTCAATCTTTTTCTCTAAGGATTGTGAAAGCTCAGATATGGATGTTTTGCACACTGAAAGGAGAAAAAGTTTTTTGTTTTGTTTTTGTTTACAATGGTAATCAATGATGGTTTATGAACTGCAGGAAAAACAATAATTGTTGTACTTGCAACTATCTTAATGCATGAACTATTACTAATAAATATGCACTTAAGTTCATTAAAGGGTAATAATACTACCAACATGCTCAGAGTCAACCCATTAACTGTTTATTTTATTTTTTTGAAGGGATCTGTTTATTAAGTATGACACAATATTTAGCAATTTATTTAATTCAGTTTTACAGTTAAAATTAACTTACCACGAGAAGCGGTAGCCTGTGCCTCTGCTATGAACTCAGAATATGAATCCTGAAAAGAAAAAAAAAAATCACGATTATCATACACTTGATACAACCTAAGACTGCTAAAGACTACAGAACATTGTGGTTAATCAATGAAATACCTTCATTGCTTCAAGACTTTCATTGATCTGCTCAGACTTCTTCTTGTGTTCCTTTTCTGCTTCATCCATTACTTGCTGCGATGCTTGAGTCTGAATCTGTTGAATTTAAATAGAACAAAACGTTACACAATCATATGATAAATAATAGCACAGATTTGACAATCCATACCTGTGAAAATTTAAGACCTTCACTTGATAAAGGAAAACTATAACTAAAAAGCCAAGGAATATGGAAGAAGCAATCAGAGTTAGATGATCCTTCAACATTTAGATTAGGTCAATACGCATGCAACTGAAACAAGGCTCAGCCCCTTATATATATAGAAAAGTCAAACCTTATTAGAACTAGGCTTGTCTTACCAGTAGAGCAAACTATTGAACGTTCATAAAAACTTATGGAAGTATTCAACATCACCAATTTGGGCTTACATTGACTGAATACTTGAAAGATTGAAGTTATGTGCAGGAAGGAAAGTGATACAGATTTGGTGTGACAGCTTGACTTGTGATTACAATGGCAAAACAAGGAGTTTTTATAAACAATTTCATAAGGTTACCTGTAAGTGACATTACTTCAAAATTCTACAAAGTGATTCTATTGTGTTCCATAAAAAATAAAAAATCAAGTGTCTCATGCAATTCTCATGAGAACAAATATTCTCCACTTTTTAAATTATTCAGTTAGTTTCTGTGCTCATAGATGCAAAGGGAAAAAAAAATCTAAACCCTAAATGTGACAATCAACTTGTCAAGCGCAATAAATTCACTTAATTAAAATTGATATCCAAATAACAAAAGAAGAAGAAGAAACATAACATTTAATATTCTGTTTCTCACTAAACAAACAGATACTAAAACGGTTGTCACCTTTTCAAATCTATATATTCCATCATTTTATCATACAAATAACGAATGTGTTGTAAGACAATATACTCCTAGTTCCATTAGCTGTCCAAATTTGAAAAACCAAATCAACACAAAGAATAGATCTGAGATTCAATTGTCTTTTCATCTTCTACTTTACCTGATCAACAAGCAGACCTAGCTATGCAAATTCAACTAAGAGCTCAATCGTTTCTTAAATTGCAACACGGACAAACAAGAGAACTCGCCAATTCCAAACTTCCGGTATACAGTCTTCATTTGTTGAGAGATAGGGAGAATGAGTCACCATATATTCATAACTTAACACACTAAATCAAGTACTTAGCTCAACATTCCCTGATGATACCAAGTTTACTACACAGATACAAACAAACACATGAAATTACTAATATGTTCTTCCAATTCTAGAGAGAGAGAGAGGACCTTGAATCGCTTGTGGAGACGAGAGCGAGAGGCTTCAGCATCCTTGAGGATCTCAGTGTGAGAGCGGTCGATATGGCGCTTGAGATCCTCCAAGGAGGAGGACGCCTGCTTCTTGAGATCGGAGATGGAAGCTAGGCCTTGCTGAGCCGGAGGCGGAGGTGGATGCTCTGGAGACGCGAGCAAAGAAGAGAAGCGAGCGACTGGCTTCTTCCTCTTGACGGAGGACGTGGTTCCATTGTCGAAGGTGAGAACGGAAGCTCTGCTGCTGAACGCGAATTGCTTCATCAGTTCTGGCGAATTTTCCTCCGGCGACGGCGTCTCCTCCTCAGCCTCTGAGACTGATCTCGCAGTCTTGCGGTTGCGAGTTGATCTTCTCATCTCTCTCAAATTCAAATTCAAATGTTTGGTATCTGTAGCGGCGAACTGGCGGGTTATATGAAATTTGAGACGACATTTATTTTATTTTTTTGTTAAACAAATAGTGTGCTGGGCCGATCAAGCCCAAGCCCAATCTATACAGATACCAAAAACAATAACCCAACTCCCATGTTAAAAACGGAGCCCCACACATAAAAAACCGGGTCATTCTCCGAGAATATTCCGGTCTGGTGTTATCATTTAGATATTATCCATCTCTGCAACTCGGAGAGAACACACTCAACGGTAAAAAAACCAGTCTCTGAGGACATTCGTATAAGAGACAAGAAGGTGCAGTACAAATTTAGAGAGCAGTTCGTCTTCATGGTAATGTAGTTACTATTTTCCTTCAGCGTCTTAAATTACTTCATCTTTTTTCTTAATCTGTTGAGACGTTTAGGGTTATCAGTTATAAATATATACAGTATAGTGATTGATTAATGAGGAAATGGGGAGAGGGAGGTTTCCATGGAATAGTTCAGAATTGATGTGTTTGTAATCATGGAGAATGAGCTGAAAATGAAGAAAATGGTCTCATGAAGTGAAATTGAGTGAAATAATTTTATAATATTCGAGTTCTTGTATTGTGGTAAGGAAATTTTTTGGTTTCAGAATGAGATTCAATTTGTTTGACTCCAACAGAAACAGTGCAGTTTGTGTTTTTGGGGAGATGGAGGATTGTGGGCTTGTGAATTGTTTTATGGCTATATTTAATTACAGTAATATTTTCAAACTTTATTCCAATGTAGCTGTGATTATGTTTCTGGAAATACTGGTTGGATTGTGTTTTTATCTTTGTTTATTCTTGAGGGGGTTTGCTGATCTCGGCACTGTGCAGAAAACGTTGGGTTTTGGTACTAAATGCATTGATTGTTTGCTTACCTAAGCTAATGGATGAATGTTGAGTTTGTGACATGAGATTGAAGGCTTCGATCTCCTAACTTATTATATTTAGTTAGGTGCCTCAAACAAAAGTGGGAGTTGCATATCATAAAATATTAGCTCTAGGCAGGCTTAAGTTATTGTTTTCCTTAGGTCTCTACTCTCTACTAGTAGAAACCAGAATAACTAATAAAGAAGGTACGCTCGTCAAAGTTCTAAGTTGTCAAAATAGAAACTGATAGAGCAATTCATGATTGTGCAACCTATATTGACACGTACTAGACGCATGAAGCATATATTGGGAGGATTTGGCAGATCAGTTTAATCATATTGGTTCTATCTGTTAATGGAGTCTGCTGTCTACGAAGGTTGGGGCTTCTAACTTAATGTGTCTGCACTTGATGTATGATTAAAAAAATTAACTTGTCTATCATATGTTTTAGTATATGGGATCTTTTGTTCTAGATAAAATAAATTTTCAGAGCTGATCTTTTCTCTTTTGAGCCAGTTTTGCTGGATGATTATGTCTTCTGTGTGAATATTGTGATGATACTAATTAACTCCTACCAACGATTAGGGCGTCTTGAATTTTTGCAACGCTTAAACTAGACGATTTATTTTTTCATTAGAGAATGGGTCTGTCAGTCGAATATATAATTTCTTATCCATTATTCATTAATTATCTTTGATCTCAGGTCCTAATGATTATAAAAGGTTTGTTTAGGAGATATGAAAGATGGAACCCTGTTCATCCAACATCTGGAGCCTTTTGGGGCATGGGTGTAGGCATTGGCTGTGGTGTTGGATGGGGTCCTGGGTTTGGCCCTGAGGTGATAAGTTATGTTGGGGCTGGATGTGGTGTTGGATTTAGTGTTGGGATCACTCTGGCTGGTGTAGGCATTGGTCTTCCAGCAAATTCCCTATTTGAGGGTCCATACAATGGTACATTTTTATTTTTGTTTTATTCAATATCATGGTATACATGCAAGAATGCCCTTAAAGTCATTATGCTGGGCAACATGCATACAATTAAAAAGAACTTCCAATGTTTGAGAAGTGTTCATTTAGTTGGTCTATTTATGTATTTGTATCCATTTCTGTTCATTAGAATGATGCACTATTCTTTCAGCTATAGTGGCAACAAAAAAGGGTGCATTGGATTTTGCTCGATTCAGTGGTCTTCTTTCTATAAAAGATGCTGCAGGAGATGGCTGGAATAACCTTGCTCCTCAAATCTCTGGCTGGCAAAGAGAAGCCAATGGAAGATTGTCTAGCTTTAATCATAAACATAAGTTAGACAGATTGGTTGATGCATCTAACATGAAGAACATGTTGCATGTGCATGCTAATTCTATTTGGAAAAGTTTAGGAGCATTTGGTGGTCAAATCATCCGCCCTCGAAAAGGTATGCTTTAAACATTGAACATGCTTTTTTATTATAGAGTATTTTAAGAAAAAAAAAAAAAAGGAGTATTAGCTTATAAATCTGAAGGGAAGACTCTTAGGTAGCATTTAGATTAGAATGTTTTTTTAGGGAATGGGAAGGAGATTGTTATTGTCCATGTTTGGATTAAGATGTTTTTTTTTTTTTTTGTCATGAGAATGGCTCTCCTCATTTCCATTCCCATTCCTTAACGAAAATTCTAATCGAACTGCGACCTTTTGTGATCCCTTGTTTGCAACAGTTTGTACTGGGTCTTTTTTGGTTGATGCTACTAAATTAAGTGGGAAATGTCTTGGAATGGCTTTAATATTAATGCAATCATTGCTTTATAAATTTCAAGGCTAATACAAATCTAGTTTTGTAAGTTTGAGATGAAAACCCAAGGAAAGAATTGACTCTTGTTCATATATTCCAATGACATTTACGTTGTCTGGATAAGATAAACTTTGAAATTTTAGCTGAAACTTCCTTTCCATATATGGGTCTCGGTTAGTTCTTTTTCCCTTCATTTTCCATAACATACTTTGAAATGTATGTTTCTCATTTGCAGATTCGAAAGATTAGTGTCTGGTAAATTGGGAGCTCATGTGCCATCTTAGCTCTCGTGTGTACTGTGATGGAAGTTTGTAAGCATTCAAGAATTATCTTTATTCTTTCATACGAGTCGTTCCGGAACTCTATTTCTAATCTTATATATCAATAGTGCAACCTGAAATAAATGACTGACCTTGCTCTTTTCTGGTGTACATACTCTGACTACAATGTAGAAACCACGGGGGGGGTGGATGACGACCATTTGCTGCACGATTTCAAGGTGAATCGTCCATCCGTATGGCCTTGAATCAACTGGGAAAAGCAGAAAGTTTGTTATGTCAATTTGATTAGCTTTACTATGATTTTCTTCATCCAAAATCCAAACATGAAATGATGGATTGCTGTACAATATGTGATCTGGGTTAGGTTTTTTTCATTTGATGGATTAAAGATTATCCGGCCATCGATTATGTGATTCTCATATGATTATTGCAAATTAGACTGAATTTTTGCACCATTTAGACAAAACAAATTTGTTTCTATACAATTTGATTGCGAATACTACAACGATGATCACCGACGAGAAAATGTATACAATTTCCATTAGATGAAAACAAAAAAGAACTGCTTAATAGGCATCATTGCACCATCTTGGAAGCTGATTGTTCTCCAGAGTGGCCGTGTTTGTGGCGTTATGCAAAGTGGCATTCAAATTCGCACAATCCCGCGTCTTATAAGCCACTCTCGGTTGCCCGTACAGATCTTTCGTTTCCGGAAACCGAGCCTTCACGAAAACGCTCACAAGCAGTTTAGGCCACTCCGTGATCCTCACCGGCCGGTCTTGCTGCACCTCTACCTCGAACTCTTTTTCCTCCCCCGGCCCTAACTCGTAATCATTGAGCATAAGCTTTTGCCCCAATTTGCTGCGCAAAAATGCTCCCACCCTAGTGTTTATCCAAATATCAAGATAATGTAACGTCGCTTTCATCTTGGTCTCTTCATTCTTCACCGTGAGCTTCACGAAATACGTGACATTATCGTACTTGATGCGCAGTGGGAACTTTACTGCCGGTTTGATGGCGTATGTTGCGGATAACGAATCCAAGCGCACGGAAGGTGGTGCCGGGGCGCTGTAGTTTATCCAAAGGCCGCAAGTTATGGCGAGGAAGGTGACTGAGACGAGGATAACATTGTATATCGCTCTGTTTTCTTGTCCTTGCTCGTCCGAATCCATCGCTTATTAGGGAAATAGGTTCTTCCCCGTTCGCGATGGATTCGGGAATGAGTTCGGAAATGAGTCGGGACAAACTGCCCGCTGAAGATATGTTATGTGTGTATATATACTATGTGCACTTGCTTGTCTGAGGTTGTGGATGCTTGGTTAATTTGAGGTTGTTAAGGTTGTTGTACAGCCAATTGCACTAAAAATAATTGCGGTGTTGTTTATGTACACGTCAGCCACACGGTAATGACAATCCAATTCATTTAAATTTGTAAAATGTAAAATATACAAAAGTATTGGTTCTTGAAGTTCGATAGTATGTCTATGTATATGTTCATACGTTTATTTCAAATATA